>JAPYZP010000064.1:0-41659 GCA_030522985.1 Torymus sinensis | reverse complement strand
CAATTTTCTCTATGGTTTTAGTGTCATCTATTATAATATCCAAGAAAATTAGGTGTTTCGTCTTGCCCGGGCGTACCGTCTTGCCCGGGTCTCCCCTATCCTCCAACACTCCGCAACCTTACCGAACTCATCCTCACTCATCCGATCAATCGAGATCGCGCAGCCACAGCCGCGGAGGAAACAAATTAATTTTCCCCTGGCACACAGCACACCGCACGCTGACCCGCATTACGACTGCGGCGCCTGCCGGCGATATCGGCTGCTGCTCTGCTCTCTCTCTCTCCTTCTCTGTTCTGCTCATGGCGGGACACACCGCAAAGCGGAACTTTAATTGTGCGAATCTGCGGTGCGCGCGGCGGTCCGTTAAGCGCGCGTTATACCGCTAAGGGAAACCGGCCCTTCTGCCCTGGTTTCCGACGCTTTCCGGGGATCGCGTGATCGATCGCGCGGTCAGTTACTCGACGATGATGATGAAGATGTTGCCGAGTGCGGTTGGCAAGTCGCGATTTTACGCGGGTCGGTGGACTGGGATAAGTGTACCGTGAAGAGTGGATGAAAATTTTCGGATATATAAATGTATGTTTGGGAGAGATTTTTTGTAAGGATACACTGAGAGAAGAATATGTTTAATATTAACATGGTATTTTACACATATATATGTTAATAGTTATAATGCCATGTTAAATATAAACATTTTTAAAAAACTTTTCTCTCAGTGTATAATAATAATTTATGTAACTGTTCCTTTTCGTTTCTAAGAAACTTAATTATTATCGAGAAAATTCATCGTCACATATATACAATCCACATTTTTATTCCCCGTCAATCTTCCCATCAATATATATATATATATTATATACAATAGCTCACGAAACCAGCACACTTCACATCGCTCTACACACTCTCGCACAAAAAACAATTATAGCCCGCACGCCGCAGACGGACGAACCCTCGATACTTTCGTTTTGCATGACCCAGAACGTTGGGCGGCGCGGCAACTAGAAACCGCACAATATATAAACCAGTTTTCCTCTCCGCGTCGGGCATTTTTCCGAGCAGTCGCCGCCTCTCTGGGGACGAGGGCAAAAAGCCTGAAAATATATCGGCCGCGGCGGCGACGCGACTATCCCGTCGTCTAAAGAGCCCAACGGGAACTGCTTTTTGCGCCCGCGCACTGTATCTATAATACTTGCCGCCTGTCTGTGTGCGAGGCTGCTGCGCGAATGTCGCGCGCGCGCGAGTGTGATGATGCTTTTCTCGCGGCTGCTCGTTGGCTTCTTTAGGTTTTGCCGTGTGCGAGAACGTGCAGGTATTTCGCGTCGGGAGAGTCGCGCTCGTTGGGGATTTTATTTATAACTTTCGTACATAGTTTTTACCTCGTCGATGATGATTTATTTTTGTGGAAAAAGGTTCGGAGCAGGATAGTATATTATACGTTTATTGTGGAATATATTTGAAAAATAAAGGCGAATTTTATAAAATGACTTTTGTAATAAATTTTCTGTGAAATGAAAAAGAATGCGCGAGTTTTGTAATGAATTTTAATGGCCGACGCTCGTTTGGAAATGATTTATTACACGCACAATACTCATCACTCCCATAAAACCGAAGACTCGCGCTTTTTATGACAGTACTCAATATTTTCTTATGGCACACGCGAATTATGACTATTCCATCTAAAACAATGCGTTATTTACATGTAAATTGAATTTATTGTTTACAAATTCACGAGCGTACAGTGACACCCATCCCTCCCTTTGTAAACATAAATTCCTCATTGTACTCTCTTCCATCAATATTTATCGATCGTCGGATAAAAATTGCTTTTCCCAACCTTATACACCAGACAAAACACTTCACGCGCTGTGCACATCGTCCTCTTAAAACTGACTCTCGGCTGAACCTCAAGCGCAAGTTAAACCGCTTATATTAAACGCGCACATATCGCCGGAGATAAAATCGGCATATCGAATTACTCACTTTCTAGAGCATCAATTTCCCTTAAAAAAAAAAGAAGAAGAGGAAAAAAGGCTTTCGAAAAACCCGCTCTGGAGGCGAGAATCTCGTTCCTTCCTCGCGCGAGTCGAATGCGTTTCTCCTCGTGACGAAAATTGCCGAATAACAGCGTACGCGCGGCTTTTCGCAACGGCGAGCGCTCACGATCTCAATTTCCGAGGCACTTAGCGCAAGCGCGAGCGCGCGCGTCTCTCTCTCTCTCTCTTTCTCCAGTCGCGGGGCGATCTTCTCGCTGGCCTTGGCGGAGGAGGAGCAGCGTCGCGAGGAAAATTGCCGGCGCTCACGGCTGCAGCAGCGGAGAACACGAGTAGCGCTGCAGAGTATCGGCCGGTGTCCGCGAGCGCGGATCGTCAAGTGTGCCGCGAGTGTGCGCGTGCGCGGGGCGGATCGCGCGGATAGGGTGGATGGAAAGTGGGAAGTGCAGTGAAGGTAGGGTTGAGGGTTTGTGAGAAGGTGGTTGGACGTGGTGAAGAGTCGTGTTTTTCGTCGAATTATATAATTATTAATGTTATTGATGAAAATTTTTTAGAGGGCTAAGGAAAATTTTGTTATTACATAAATTTCGAAACATAGCTGCCGTGAATATCAGTGATGATATGTACCCTCTAAATTCGAATAAGCGAAATTCACTTAGTTGAATTTAACATTCTTTTGAACATGAAATTTGGGGAATCGTTAATTTAACCATGCAGATATATTCTTTTAAAAGCTCTAAAATCGCCAAATTAATTTCCTTCTCACATTATCATCAACTTCGACCCACCTAAAAAATCTTATTCATAATCCGATTCATTCGCGCGATTGGCAACAAAGTCACCAATAAGCTACATTTACATTCGCTCTCAAAAACACGACCACCACAACCTTCATCTTCTCCTCAAAACCTCGCTTACTTTACACACCTTCGAGCTACCCTGACGCAAAAGACCGCAAAAAACTTCATTAAACCAGTGCGTAGAGCACACGCAAACATATATACGCACGCGTGCACTGCACCCACTTACGCATACTCCCGCGTGTGGCGCCGTGAAAGTGCGGTAGCGGCAGCTGAGGCTTTCAGGGTTGTCTCCTCTCCTTCTCCTCCTCCTCCTCGAAGATAGTCCGTCCATTTCTCCTCTCCTTTTTGTTCGGCCTCTTTGCGCTGCGCGCGCGGTCTCTTTCTCTTTTTCCCCTCGCTGCGGCGGCAGCTCTCGTTTTCCTCGTCCTTTTTTTTCGGCATACCTCCCACCTGAAAGATCGTATCCGCCGATCTGGTTACCTTTTGTATCTTTATCTGCTCTCGCGAAGAGGCTGCATCACACACACACACGAGCTCGCGCTCATTTGCATCTCCGCGCGCCCGTCGCTTTGTGAGCGCGCTGTATTTATTGGCTCTCTCGAAGACGTGGAATGTTAAAAATATTTATAAATTAGCGCGCGCGCGCGTCAGGTGTGGCTGGTAAAGCTTGTTTTTGATATGATGAATAAATACATTAAAAGCTCGGAAGATTAAGCGATACATTCGTGTTTCAAAGTATAATCGAATTAAAGTTCTGTCGAGGCTATTACATATGAAAATAAACGAAATGATTCGTATTGACATCAAAAGTAATGGCACAGTATGCCCCTAAAAGGCCGTCAAATTTATGGCGTCGATCACGAATCATTAGCAGGATAAAAGTCAGCGCAGGAACTTTTAAATTCGTAACACACCTAATCAGCCGAAATTAGCATTGCACCGAAACCAGACCGAAAACCAACACGCAAACTCCATTAAAAACCTCCTTCTTCATGAAAAAAAAAATATATTTAACACTCACCTTCCACATCCCACAAACCACGAGCACCAGGCATCACCTATTAATCTCCCCACCTCCCTCCTCACTCTGCTTTCATTTCACACTACCTCCTCCCACACGATCATCCATCGATCTCTCTCTTCCTCTCCTTCCTACCTCCGGTCACCTCTCTCTCTCTTACTCCCGCCGTGATTTGGCGACGACGAGAGCGGCCCACGCGCAGGATTGAGTTTCGGGCCCGATCCGGTTGGTGAAACGCGAGATCGTCGCTGTCTCCCTCTTTCTCTCGGCGGGGCGTTTCTCTCTCTCTCTCTTTCTCCGCCGACGCGCCGCGGCGTGTACACCGGCGCGTGCACGTGGAACAGGGAGAGCGAGAGCGCGCGCGCGAGGCCGCGCGACGTAGACGGCGGCGATCTCTCAGTGGCGGCGCGTCCGCGAAATTCGAAGGATCGCCGCGCGCGCGCACACGCATGCATACATCGGTCGCGTGTGCTGAAGAGAGAGAAGGATTATGGAGTGACCGCGACGACTGTGGTGTTGTTGTTGTTGAAGCCTGACAAGAAAGAGAGCTGTGATATAAGAAGAGGAAGCGAGGTGTGCAAGAGTGCAGAAAAGCTGAAGGAGATTAATCTGGCCCCGTTCGAGTTATTATTATATTAGATAAGGTGGAGCGAAACTTGTTTGGGGAATTATATAGTATTTCAACAGCTGTGATGTGAATGGAAATTTACGAGAAGTGAAAAAATACTCGTTTGGAGAGACAGTGATGGGGGATAAAACTCGTTCACCGCTGTAACAAAGTCGTACAGTTTTAGGGCAAGATTTGAAAATTTTTGAATTTTAAACGCTGTGAGTTTAAGTGCCAGTAAATTGTGATAGTAAACGTGATAGTCGAGTATATATAGAGTTGGGGCTGCGGAATGAATAAACCAACTTGAATGAAACAACCTCGCGAGATCATCGAAGCAGCAAACCGGACGTCGAGCGCGTCAAATGCCTTTCCTTGCCAAAATGTCGGCTCACTTCCGCGGTGGTTACTCCGCCAAGGAGCCTCAATCCAAAACCATTTATAGTCACGACGATGACTACTACCCATCGAAACTCGAGCATCGCTTGTACAGGAACAAGGACAAAATCGTCGATTACGATGACGCGGATTACCGCAATCACGATGACAGTGACGAATTCATACGCAAGCCGCCCAGCAACGGACACTGGCACCGGAAAAAAGACAACGAGGACGATGAATTCATAAGGAAGAATGCCAACAACAAACATTGGCAGCCACGTAAGAAGGAAGAGGCGGACAACGACGTTGACTTACTCTACCGCAGGAGCAAGGAGAAATTCGCGTCCTGGGATATAAGAGACCTCGACGATCAGCGCCGATCGCCGGAAAAGCGCACGAAGAACGGCAGTCGAAAAAACTCGCGAGAAGCCGTGGACGACGAAGTGGAAGAGATTTTTGTAAACGGCAGCGGTGGCAGTGAGTCACCACGGCGAAGAAACGGTACCTCATCGGAGGAGGATCGGCAGCAGCGGTTGCGTTCCGGCTCAGCGAGTCGTCGCGAACGGGCCTCCGAGTCGCTCGATCGGCAAAACGGCAGACAGGCTGGCAGGGGCAGAAGAACCGTCGAGCCGTGGAGCGAGGAAGAGGCGGATGACGTCAATGGCGATGGATTCACCTCGCGAGCCAAGTCCGAGGAACGGGACAAAAGTGCGAAGTACGGTAATAACAAGGACCACATTGACGATCGTGGATCGCTGAAGAAGAGGAACGAGAAGAACGCCGGGATGAATTTGGGCTTCCGCGCGATTGTGGATAAGTTCAGGTCGAAGGGCGATGATAAGGATAAGAAGGAGGTTGTGCAGAAGAATCGAAAGCAGGACTTTGTTGACGGAGATTGGAGGTATGACAATGGGGAGAAGAATGGCCATAAGGAGAGGAAGAGTCCGGAGAAGTTTGAGGTGTACCCGCCGAAGGAGTCGAAGACTGAGAAGAATCACAGGATCAGGGACCATGAATTTGAGCGTGAGTCTCGACCCAGAAGAAGATCGCCAAATAACGACGAGGACTATCATCATCACGATAGGCGTCACGAGAGTGATAGATCGAAGCGACGAAGTTATGCATTTGAAGCGTCACCGGAAGAATTCGACGTGAGGATTCAGAAGTACGAGCGCGCTCGCCGTGACGATCCCGAGCTTCACCGGCGAAACTCGTTCCACGATCGAGGCTACAAGGATAACGGCGATATTTATAGCAACAGGATATCGTCCAGAGATCGCAACGGGACCGAAGTCACCAGGAAAAGTAGCTTGAAGGACAAGGACAGAGATCAGCTGAAACGTCGCGAATCGGTGAAGAACAGCGTCAAGGTGCCGAAACCACGGATCTCCGAAAGACATTCCCGACCGTTGACACCGCCGATGGACCAGCAGGTGGAGGTCCTTCGCGAAGAGTCTCCTAAGGATCGTTACAAGGACTCGTCCCGTAAAAGCTTCTCCATGAAAGAATGGTACGAGAGCAACCGTCAGTTCGCGGCCAAGTACCTCAAGGAGCACAGCAAGGTGAAGGAACTCTCCACCTCGGACGTCTCCGCCAAGGACGAGTTCGTCTTCGGCTCGCCCAAGGACGGCTCCGGGCGTGCACTCCTCGAGATCGACAGCCAGCAGCGGCACGTACGCCGCGAGTCCTTCGACGATGACAACGGCCACCGGGGCTACGAGGCCGCCAGCGTCACGAAGGTCCGCCACGAGGAGGAGGACAGCAGTGCTCGTCGTGTCGGCAGCAGGAGCAACGGGAGCAAGAGCGTCAGGAGGCAACGGCGCGAGTCCGAGGATAGCGAGGAGGCTAACGAGGCGATGATATCGTCGCGGAGTTACGGGAGAAGTTTTGTGACGCCAACGAGAAAAATCTGGAATTACCGAGACGGGGTATGACACTAGATATTACCGTAAATACCGAGATTCCTTATCACGCGCGCGCGAAAGAGAGAGAGAGAGAGAGAGAGAGCGAGAGGCATTTTCTCTCGGCCCGCGCCGAGATGGATGTAATCGGGAAAGTAACGGGAAATCGTGCGGGGATGCGGAGAATTTATTGGGATTTCACGAATGGGGGAGAAATTACAGAGAGAGAGATAAAGAGAGAGAGAGAGAGAGAGTAATTTTATGTGCCTCGCCGAGGAAAATTGTTTGTTAGTATGGTAATGTTGTGGTTTGAGGTTTGCTGTGTGTGGATTGAAAGTCGTAAGGCTGGGTTGAGATAAATCTAAATCTTGATTTGAAATAATCATGATGAAAAGTAATTTGAATAACGTTACTAAAAAAATCTAGGATGTAAAATATATAGTATATTGAAGATTAAATCTTTTTAACTTGACACTGTCGTATGATTATTATTTTATTTGAGTTTTAATAACATATTTTGTAGATTAATATATATTTGTGAAATAAGAGTGTAACTTTTTGTAACGAAAACCTCACTAACAAATTAATTCATTGTAAAGTTTTTTCTAAATAAAATTTGAGTATAATCTAGAACTAGCGACGAATTATGTCACTGTCACCTACATCTCACCGATAATATTAAGCTCAAACATCCGAAATTTCTGTCGCAATAAACCCACTGTGGCAATAACGTAAAAATTATTGTATCAGTTCGTTACGCCGTCGATACAATACACGCGCACGGGCGCGGACTCGTAAACCGAGCCATTAATAATTAACGCTCTGTCTGCTCGCGCACGCGCACGCGCCCTCCCAAATAAATGTATATACTACTCTTGAAATCTGTTCGAAAGCGCGCCTGTCTCTCTTTCCCTCTCGAAATTTACGTCGGCGTAATGACAGAGAAGTGCTCGATTCTTTATTTTCGTCTCGCTTTTCCAAGGTGCCCACTTACTTATATACCTGCGTCCACGCACTTGGCTCGTTGCGCAAGCCGCCTTTCCCCGCGCGCGCGTACGCGCCTACGAAATACTTACTCTCGGTTTTCTGTTTGAAGCCATAAATAAGAGATCTGTCGCGTTCGCCGGATGATTTTTTTTTATGGACGCCGAGGGTAAATAAAGAAGCGCCGCGGATATGATTTGCGATGCCGAGCTATCGAGAGGCGCGAAGTAATACTCGCGGACAATGCGCGAGGAAAGAGGGAAAGAGAGAGAGATTATTAATAACAGTACGAGCAATGAGTTATTTATTGCGAGCGAGAGCATTGTGCGCGCGCGCGCGCGACTGGGCGTATATATGTGTGTATAGTAATTTATTAACCGTAATTTAACGAAGCGCTTTTGGAGCTTGTTAGCAATTAATTTATCGATATGTTTACTGTGGATGTTGAATTATAATTGGTTTCAATAAAGATATTGTCAATGTTGGCTGTAACGACATGAGAGTTACTTTTCTTTTTTTCTCATTTTTCCCATCAAAAATCGTTTATTTTTATCAATATAATATGATACTAACAATAACTATTGATCATTTTTAAAGTAAATATATTATTTCACGTTCAATTTATTTTAACTGTAAAAATTTCTTTTAAAATTGAAAATTTAATAAAACCAAAGATATTATATTTATTCTTCGAACTTATTTCTTGAACCTATTTTACTTCATAATATGATAATAAATTTCTATCGCTTGAAATAATAGCTATTTTAAAAAGTATCGTTGATTCAATAATAGTCGCAGTTTCATAGTTTCATAATAGGCAATCGTGTAAAACACTTTCCACCTTCATACTCCAATATTTCCCTCTCTCGTCCCAATGCATCATCCAACCCTCTTCGCACACACACAGACCATCTCATCAGCTCCCGCGCCAGCCTCTTACTAAACCCTCATCCAAACCTCCACCTCAATATATACACACACCCGCCGCAGCAGCAGCTATCAAACGGGTCCTCGAGTCAGCCGCGTGACTCAGGAGCGCCGAAACGACATCATCATCGGCGCGCACGCGAGTCGAGATCATTATTCAAGATTACTATATATAGCCGGCTAGAGACAACGGTAACACCGCGCGTGTGTCTCTTTCTCTCTCTCTGCAGCTATATACTCTCGATATTTGGCGATGCCGCGCCGCGGGCAGAACCGCGTGGGCGGACTGGCCCCGCAGCGCTGATTTCTGCGAAGCGAGGCGATTCTTTTCACGGGCCGTGTTTATACGACGTCGCGAGGATGCGCAGCCGTGCTAGTGGTGGGTTTTTTCACGCGCGGATTATTGATGAGAGGTGCCGATTGTGACTTGTAGGTGGTATATTTGATGGTTTGATGATTTGTAATGGCTGGTTGGCGGGTTTAAGTGGTTAGGAAATTAAGAGATATACTTGTTTGGGGATTCAGAAGTGTGGCGTTGATCTTATCGTACAGTATGTCACAATGTATTTTAATCTTTAGTGTAATATGCGTCGATTCGCCCACAATAGAATATAAAAATAATTAACAATCTCTTGTATTATTTTAATTGGAAGGCGAAATCATTTTCCGCTTACAAATTAAAGATTCGCCGTTTTCGCAGAAGGAATTTTCCTTATTCTTAACAATTCCGCGATCATCCAACGGCCACTCGTCCCTCCACGTCATACACAGCCTCTCATTGGAAAGTCCAAACGGAACCACTCAGACTCCGCCAGCGACAAACCCGTTTTCCTCTCTCTCTTGCGCACGCATCGCTCGCTCCAGCAATCGCGATCGGAAATGAATTATTGGCCGATGCGCGCCGATTAAAGCTCTCTTTCTCCCTCCGGTTAACCGCGGTAGTCGCGCGATCGCATAATTTACTCTCTCTCTCTCTCTTGTCTGGGTCAGGTTATACGCGGGGCCGCGCGGCTGATTAATACCGGCCGGGGCCGCTAGACAAAAGCGACGTATTTATTGGGTGTGATAGAGCTGCCGGGGCGAGCGCGGCGTAATGGATGCGCGACTGGTTTGTAACTCTATATAGCGCCACACGGTGTCCGTATAGGCGCGCGAGTAGTAGTGGATAAGAGAGCGTGGCCGCCGCGACACTGGTTCCGTTTTGTGTAGAAAGGTGTCTGGACACGCTGGGCATTGTTGTAGGCCGTTCTTTTGTAACTTTGATTCGAGCTAGATTAGTCGATTTATTATATATACTTTGATTGGATAATAAATGTAGCACCGAACTACTTACAGTTATACTGAGCGTTTGATCTGGAAATTTATCAAAATTGCATAAAAGCTGCTATGGAATTTTATTGCATATAGAGAAGCATGAAAGCACCGTTTTTAATATGAATAACGGTAGCTGCGACATGAAAATTTATTGATACGATATTGCTCTGGTCAAATGGTAGATTAAATTTTGAAAAAGTTCAAAGTATCAAATATGCTTGAGATAATGTAGAATCTTTTTTGTACATTGATATATAGCTGAACACATTACGGCAAAGAACGTTGCTTTTCTGATTATTTTTTCAATGTAAATCGTGATGTAAGAATTAAATAATAATTTACGTTACGTTTATTTGAAAAGTTATATTAACTTTTACATTTTCCCATACAACAATATTTACGACCAGTAATTGCGGTTTCAACTAATTACTTTTCTTTAAATAACTTCGAAAAGTTTAAATTTTTTATGAAACCTTTATCAGCCTCGGCCAAAAATCACCCGTAGACAATGTTCCATAAAAACAAACAACACGCGCATAATACCACCCCATACAAAAACCAGTCATTAGAACAGAAAAAAAGAATTATCTACCATAATACCTACAATCCAGTATCTAACAAGCGTAGCCACCAGGAGCCTCGTAAAATGTAAAAAAAAGGCAAACACGTGTGTTATACACGCAGATACACATGTATATTATAGACGTTCCTCGAGCCGCGCGCGTCAGGCTCTGCCGATCATGCGCGTCTCGCGCGCACGCGTGTGGCTCGACTGTCGAAACCCCGCGCGCGTGCCACTGCAATTAAAAACTTTTCCCCAATTATGCGCACGCGCCGTGCACCGCGCGGGGCTCATTATTTTCCCGCGCGCGGCCTTGTCCCGTTTTGCGCTCTTGACTCGCGCGGGGTTAACTTTTTTACATTTTTACGCGGCCTCCGTATGGCTTCGTTATGGTAAATCGCGTTCGGGGACGTTTCGTGTTGCATTGTTGCGTTATTTATCGGCTATTGATGTGCGGCAATTCGTGTGAAGCTATTATCGGCGAATGCGGCGTTTGTTGTGATTGAAAGTTATGCTTGGATGTTGAGATTGTTGTTAATGGGCATGGCTAACAGAAAGAGATTTGTACTATTAGTGTGATTAAATAGGAAGTATTAATTTAAACGTTGAACAAGTAAAGTTTTGATTTACACAAATCTCAAATCCAGGTAAAAATCGAATCACGTAACTATTTGGGATTTTGAGTATTATAATACATACGTCAAAATATAACTTTAAAATAATTTGTAGAAAACATATATATTTTATATGGTATTTATTATTTAAATACACATAGTATGTCAGAGCGAAATGAAGGTAAAGAGTAAATGAAATGCATGAAACGTAACGTATCTATTTGTTCCAGGGTGTTCACATCACGGACGTTGAGGAAGGCCAGCCTTGTTTACAATGTGGCGAAACGTGTTCCGGATTCTTGCCACACATTTGGAGGTAAGTCATCATATGCCATTTGTATGACCATCAGCTCTGTCCGTCTTCCTTATCGATCAAAAATTTCATAACGCCAAGGTATTTGTCGTTTGCATGAAAATACCTCTACAAAGTTACGAGTACAGGTGCATTTGCGAGAAACACAAGTCTGCATACCGAGTTATCAGATTTGAAGAATTGAGAAAATTCGAACGCAATAATGTTCGATTATTCATAAGTACTTTAGTAACCCGTCATATAGATATAATTGGTTCTTGATAACTTGGAAAATCAATCATCACGTTGACTTGATTAAATTAATTTTAAAATAATGAAATTATTTGAATTAAGATTAACGAATGAATTAAATTAATGTTATTTCGCATGTCTGTTTATCACTTGTTCGAGTGTAATTTATTTCCGGCAGATGCAGTTTGTGCAATGAATTTCTCCACGTTAAAAATTTATTGCCCATGACATACCGAAGTGCGAGATTACAGAGAATCTCCGTAAAAGTGTAGTATATAGTAGTCGTTTAATAAATGTATACCCGCATGAAAAAAGAAAAGAAAGTTTCTAAACATCCTCATTAAGGTTCTCAAGAGGAATAAACAAACATTTTCCGAATACCTTACCGGTATACATACACATCTTATGAAATTTAAACACACTCATACATATCGCATTTCCTTAAAAAAAAAAAACATGTTAAAGCCTTTATTATTTTAAAACCACTATCTTTCGTTTGAAAACTTATCGATAATCTACATCTGTTTCCACACAAACGACAAGAACGCAACTATTAAAATCCCTACATCAAAACACTGTTTAGAAACTTCGCAAATCACAAGTCAAAATACTTGAATGACCGAAACAATCGCATCAACGGTATTATATACCGCTGTCACCCATACAACAAAACTCAAAAGCTCTCTTTCTTTCTGGTCCTGTCTTTGTACATGGCGCGTGGGGCCTCCTATCACGCGGCAGCGTCCAAAAATAAGTCTGACGGCGCGCAGGAAAGACGACGGAACGAATGGGCGGCGAAAAAGAGAGCCGCGCGAGGGTGGCGAGCTGAATGCCTTCCGCGAACGTGTATAACGGTGTCGCGCAACGGCTCTCCTTCGTCGATGACTTCGACGCGCTGCAAGCCTTTCGGTGGATTTTTTCATTCTTTATCCTCGGCTTTCGTGGCGCGCTCTTTGTTCCCGGGCATTTAGCGTGGCCAGGGCCAATCGATTGGAGCTACGCTGTCGATCACTGCGCGCGCAGTCCTTTAGATTCGCACTCTTGCGCGTTCGTTGACTTTCGCGAGAGCGCTGCAGGGTAGGTGTATGGGGAAATTTTGCGTTGCGGTTGTGGTGCGGTGCTAGTGGAATGTTGTAAAGTGGTTTACAGAGAATTTTTACGTGATATATGTTTGATCGTATACAGTAACCCATAATTTATGTATGAAAAATTTAGTTCGATTGTATAGGCAATTATTGGAAAAAGTTAGAAATAAATTCTTATTAGTCATTGATGAATACAAATAATTAATATGTTCTAGAATTTGATTGTGACAAACAAAGAAACCTGGTATTAATTCACGTAAGACTACTGCCCTTGTCTCTAAGCAAGATTTGCCCTTATACCGTGTTACCTTTTTTGCAGAGTAATTTATAAATTATTTCGTATAGAATTTCAATCTATGTCGACATTTTTATCACTTGTATATACGTAGCTATAACTGAAACAGTACCGAGGCAGAATGTCTTCGTATTTGTCAAAAATTCACATGTGTAATTAAAATTTTTGCAATACCTTAATATGGGAGGATTTTTGTTTTGGAAACTTTAATGTAACTTTAAGGAATTTTTTATCATAAAACATTTTCCATTTAATTTATTCTCCAGCAGATCGTATCAACTAATAATTTTATTTAGCATTAATATTAATAAAAAGTTTTCTTCACTTATGAAGTAATATTGGTGAAGTTGAAAGTGTTCTTGTATGAAGTACGGCAATTCGATGTGCTTACAAAATCTGAATTCATTTATTTCCGTATTTACTCGTGCGTTCACTTCACGGTTTTCATGCCGAGTGTGAAAGTGAAAAAGCCGCGTGTCTATGGAGCGTTTAATACTTGGCTTATTTGAACTGTTTTTCAATTCACCTTGAAAGTGTACACGGAATTGGCTAATAATACATTGAACTCGTTGCAGTGTTTTATAAAGTTAAATGTTTGAAGTTTCAGTTTCTTAAAATATCTATATCTAATAATGTTATTAGAGCGGATAATTATTTAAATATTGGAATTCTTGATTTTTACAATGACAAAAATATTGTGATATATTGAAATATTACTTACAGTGTTCTATTATAAAATAATAGGTATTTCGTGTGAATTGTAAAATATAACTTTAACTTATACGTCACGTAAGACTAAAGCTTAAATACAGACGTTAAAGTGATTTCATAACAATGACGGCTTTTCATCATTTAGTTATAAATGATGATACTCAATTACACTACTGTTTGTTCATAATGAAAGATTAGATTTTTTAAATTTTATAACATTTCTACATAGTGTTTATTGCCCACCCACGTACTTATTCTTGCATTACGAAGTTTAATTTCATTCGGAGATGTTAATACTGACGATGCTTGCGCAAAATACATCAGTAAAACTGTCAACTTGTTTACTGCGAATGTAGACGAATCTACGTTCGCGAGTGTTTGTGACATCATTTATTAGCATTATTGTATTATGGTGCGTATACCTTATATCAAGTTGCATAAACTTTTATCTTTAAATTAAACAAGATTTTAAGATACAAATATTCATTATATTTTCAAACAATTTAAAGTGTACAACATTCCAATAATGTACTCGAACGTAATTGATATCTGTCCGTGTACTTCTCGAAATTGTCCAAAAACAACCACACATATTTCAAAAATAAGTTTTTTTCATATAGCCAATAAACTGAGAGAGAGACCCTTTCTTCACCCAGTCGTCAATCAACCGCGAATGTGCAGCGAAAGAAGAAACGTCGACGACGACGACGACTCGCGGATAATTGCGCGCCGTGACTTAATAAGTCGAGCCGGCGCGCGGCAGTAATGACGAATCAATTGTCGCTGCGGCCGTCGTCGTCGTCGTCGTAGCTCTCCTTCAAGACTACCAACCACGGGTAATATATATATATATCTGTATACGCTCTTTTTGCGACTTCCTGCAGTCGTGCGCGCGCCGATATAATTGCCGGCGGTCAGTCGCTGCGCGTGGACGTCTGGAGCGAGACGCGATAGTTTCTTTTTTTTATTCTGCGCGCGATGCGCTCGTCATGTTTTTTTCTTCTTTTCTTTGCGTTTTGAGTTCGAACGAAATCGAGTTTCGAGTGATTGATATATTTATACTGGCAATTAGGGTTGAATTGGAAGACGAAAATGTTGACGGCGGAGAGAGGAAAGTATTTCTTTGATGCGGTCCACAGTGCTATATAGAAAGTCGCCGGACGTGATATTCATCGTTAAGTGAAAAATGTAATTACAGTTTTCTCCAGCTCTTACTTTAGATACCGTTTTTTTTCTTCTCTTTCTGTTCGAGCGACAATTTAGTAATTATTGTTATTATTGCATGCTGCTGATTTACAGCTGACACTTGAGATATTTACGCTTTCGCAAAGAATTTTCCGTCTCATTCGGAAAATAACAAACTGAAAAATATTTTATAGCGTATACAAAAATAGAAGTTTGCTATTGAAAACGGAGAATTTAAGATCAATCATCATATATTTTCTTACGTAACAAATTTAATTTTACCAAATAGCTTAATCCTATTAAATGTAAACTGTACAATTCATTCACAATAAAACTTTCTTCAACTATTATCAATCCCACTACGAATCCCAGCATCGTTCCTCTTTCCAACAATCTACCCGCCGTCCAATTACAGCAACATCCACCTCGCTCTCGTTCTATCGGAACAATCCCGTTAATTTCATCCTTCCCTCGCACAATACTCCCGAAACAATCCTCGAATGCCATCGATTGTATTCCACGGCGGCGGCGGCTTAGAGTGAAGAAAAAGAAATAGCGACACTTCCTCCTCATTTTGGCGCTGGCGCGAGCGAGAGAGAGAGACATACATCAAAGGCACGCGCGCGCCGAATGGGAACGGGAACAAAGACATCAAAGCCTAGATCTCGCGCGCGGCCGGCTGAGTTCGACAGACGAGGTCGTAAAGTAGCCCCCCGAGACCGCCTCTCGTTAAATCGGAGGTGGAGAAAATCGCGAAAGCACGCATCACACGCGTGTGTGTACTTTACGTGGCGGGAGCGCATTCTGCGATGCGGGGAGTTGCCTTCGTCACGCGCTAATTGTCCGTGCAGTGTGGGTTTTGGATGGTGACAAAGGTGGTTTGATGGATTTGGAATCGATGAAGTTATTGACATTTTGCGGTCTAAGTTTTCGATTATGTACAGACGTGTTATTCTTGGTGAGATGCTGAAATATTCGAATCGATGATTTATATGGGTCTGCCGAGAGTACTATAGTAAAATAAACAAGGTTTCCCACTTATTTTTATGTGCTACCCGTCTATAGGGATGATTTATTGCTCGCCGAATCGGTTAGATTTTTAGCACACCGCAAAAGACATCTAATTAATATTATTTATTACCCCCCTAAAAATACACCTACCGAGATTCATTCACTATACGAGCACTATAAAAAAAATGCTTCAACCGTAAGTATACATCGAACGCTAATTAAATGACGCTCTCTTCCGAGACCGGAAAATTGTTCGTCTCACTCTCCCCTTATCTAGCCCAAATATATATATATACACCATTCGCGCTTTTAGGCACTCTCTGCTCTCTATATTTATCCCTTTCCCTTCTTATCCATTTCCCGCTCGCCGTTTTATATCGACCGTGCGCGCCTCCTTATCCGCGCTGTGCCAGCCGCCTCGATTTTGCGCTCCCTTTTCTTCCGTCTCGAAATCTCTTCCGCCTTCGCGCGCTCTCGCTCTCTCGCCACTCGCTCCGTCGGCACGTGCTCTCCCGAGCCCGTGTATTTATAGTCTTCGATGTGCGAGGAAGAGAGCGAGAGAGAGAGAGAGGCTCGTCTAAACTCATCGACCTCCGGCGGGGGATAGATCAAACGGGGCGTGATGTGTAGAGCGAATCTTCAGCTGGCCCGCGCGCGTCCGCTATCAGATTAAAGAGCCTCGATATCAAGCGAAAATAAATCGGGAAACAAAGTTCGTTCGGACGATGCGCGAGTTGATGGTGCGTGGCGAGGACGCGAAGGTATGTGCGAGTGTATTTGAGGGATAATCGAAATGTTTGAAGATGTTAATGGGTGTTAATGTTTTATACTTTGGAGAGTGAATTTAATCGTAAATTTACCTTAAATTTTCTGATTTTAAAGAAATGTATATAGAAAATACTTATATGGTTCGACTTTGAAGTATTTCTGTTATATTTTTAAGACGAAAAAAGGTGCCGTATAAATCTTGTTTCTTATCTTTTTAAATTGAAGGCAATATAAATTCAATATTACGTTATTATACAAAAACTTGAAAATAGAACCACTTTATATTTCAGACATAAGAGTATTGCGGTCATATATGATTGCGAAACACGTAGCATAAAAGCTTTTTTAATGTAATTTGCTAAATTTGTCAGACATAAACAAAATTATCATGCTGGCACAGTAGCAAGCTACACAGGTATTTTTCAATAGAGAAAATTAAGGTGATGTGAAACCCAATTTCAATATTTTTGAAATAAAAATTCAAACGATTATTTGGAAAAAGACGAATGTCAAGCGCTCCATACACGTAAACACTAAATTCAGAATTTTTTTTGAGTGATTCTATTAGCATTTTCGTTAGGTTGCTCGTTTTAAAAGTAGGTCAATTGTAGAGACCTACTTACCGACAGTACGGTTTTTATTTAATTAAATAAATTCTCATGATTTCTTTGGAAAAAGACGAACGTCAAGTGCTCCATATATGTAAATACTATACTCAATTTTTTTTATTAGTAATTCTATTATTATTTGCAAAAGATATAGACATTCTAAAATTATGTCGGTAAGCACATCACCTTAACGTTGTTACTCAAAACTTTATATTATTTGTTAAAGTGCAAGATATACTAATGAATTATTATATTTACATATCAGAGCTGATGAAATTAAACGAAACGAAAATAAAAACATTGCATATCCCACCTATATGCACTAAGCTCTATGTACGAATCGTATACAAATCAGACGCGCAAGTACCAAAACGGCGCAAAAGAAAAGAATAGAGGTGAAAAGTGGGTATAGAAGCGAGGCGCGACTTCTGTGCGCGCGTTCGCCCGTATAGAAAAGCCGCGGAGATTTATTGCGAGCCGCTCGAGCGAAATAGACGCCGGCCGGCGTTATAATAATTTTCTCTCGCGGCTAGCACGTGTGCGACGTAGACGTCGACTAACGCTGGTTTCGGTCGACTGCCTCTTTATTGCGCCGAGGTGCCGAAAAATCGATATATCGATGGATGGTTTCCGGTTGCATTGCAGAATTTTCCGTTTTCAGGGCTTTGGTAAATAGCAGATAAAAGTGCTAGGGAGAATAACAGTATATATATGCAATAAAATTTCATTTTTAATACTTTGAACTTAGTTGGAATAGGATTTGTTCGCTAATTTATAAAATAAAAGAGCAAAATTTCAATTCTTCAACTTTTTATTTAAATTGATAAAATCAGATCTCAACCTTACCAAGTAACAACTTTTATCCGCAATTTGTAAAATGACCGCTGCATTAGGACTAAGTATTTTTGAAAAACCGCACTGCTTAGAGAAGTTTGCGTCGTTGCGCAAAAAAAAAACAATCCGCATAAAGAGTCAATTGAGTTGAAACTTTAGCCAACCGCAATGTCCGTTGAATTGCTCGTGCGGCGCACTTGCGAAAGCCACTCGCATCGCGTTATTATTGTCACGAGTTTTCTCACATAAATTACTTCCTACTTACTACCTATCGCTCAGCGGTGGCACTTTTTTTTGTGTAAGTATATGATTGTACCACCGATTATTTCCTTTCTCTCTCTGTGACCCTTTAATACTTCACATAGAACATTTAACGTTACACACACGATTAAAATTTTTTATTCACGAAGTACCGGTTAAAGAAAAGTATACTTATATATGTTTTAATTGAATATCAGCGAATCTGTAAAAATGATGACGTAATGTACAGTGCGCTGTTACATTGTTATACGTTTTATACTTATAGATTGCAGTATATCAAATGTAGTAATTAGCGATGAATCAATCGCATCACAACTAAAACATAATATAATTAATTAGTTCTTGTTATCCATACAGCGATAAACCATACATTAGTCACGACCAATACTCACGTTCATTAATTCCGATGCACTCAATCCAAACCGAACAGTAGAATCCACAGGCATTCCATTCAAGCACCTTACATCTACATTTTCCTACCGTGCACCGAAAGAAAGAGAGAGAGAAAGAGAGGGAGAGAGAGAGAGAGAGAGAGAGAGAGAGGCCAAACAAAGCGCAAATACTCGATAACGACTCTCCCGGCAACAGGTCAATCACCAGCGCGACTCTTACTTTCTCGCACGTGCGTTATATTCCCCGGCAACAGTAGCGACAGCAGCAGCGCGTGCGCCGTAAAAGATCGGCGACCGATGCAGCGCGAACGCACACGAGGAAGTGGCGATTAATATCGGCCTTTACGAGTCCGTTCTCTCTCTCTCTCTCTCTCTCTCTCTCTCTGGCTCTCTCTCTCTCTCTCTCTTTTCCGCAAGGCGAATCGAATCTCAAGACGGCACGGAGTTATATTGCTTTTTTGCACGCTTCGACGGGGTTTCGCGCTGATTCCCCGCGCGTCGTTAAGTGGATTCGACGAGGATGAGGAGGAGGCGGGCGCCGCTTTGAGAGAAGATTATTGAATGGGATGCGCGCGCAAACAAAGCCATTTCGTTATGGTTATAAAATGATCGGTATTTGTTTTGAGTGGAGGGTTTATGGCGCTGCGCGGGGACGATGCGTTAAGTGCGCTTTGTCGGATTGAAGATTCGCGAAGATGTTAAGTGAAGAGAGGAGAGAGAGACGTGAATTCGCGATTATTTATTTGTTTAAAGTTTTCAATGTTTCGAGTTTTCGCAACGCAGTGTACTCAAAGTCACCTCGAGAAGGTCTTGATTTTATATACGGCTGTACAATTTACACGCGAGAATAAAGTAATTTGCGATTGAACTTTAAAAATGATGATGATAAAAGGAATTTTATTGTTTTATAAGGTGCTGAAAATACTTCAAGGACAGTGATAGTAAAGTTGCAATTACTTTGATCTTCAAGGATTTAAAGTGTCCATGTGTAATGTAATTGCTACTGGATATGTAACCCTGAACCTGAAATGCTTCAAACCCTTTCGGTCACACAAATGTCATTAAATAAAAATGTTCTTTTTGACAATTATTTGTGATTAACATTATTCAGGCGCATTTTTATATTGTATTGAATTAACTTTAAACATTTTTGTTGCTTTATATTTAACCCTTCTTTTTATGAATATTTTTTGTAAGAAATTTTTTACTTAAAAATTGGATCTCCATATCATTTATAATTTTGATCAACACGCGAGGTTAAACAAACTCTTCATCGCATCAAAAAGAGGGAAAAAACTGAACCCATGCCTTTCAAATTCCGAAAACATCGCAAGAAAGTTAACAGTTCCTCTCATAATCCAGTTTATTACCGTTGGATCTCATTAAACACAGCTCCGAAAATAAGCATCCCTCCCTTCTTCTTCTTTTTCTTCAAAAAAATTCATCGTCAAATCAACACAACCTACCCAAATCTTTGATCATTCTCGCGATCCGCATAAAACACCACTGCTCTCTTGTTCTCCCTTTTCTCAACTGCAAGCGCATATCACCCACGTGGCCGCACCGAATCCCTCGACCCTTACCACCACACGCTCTCTCTCTCTCTCTATTTCTGTTTTCCGAAGCGCACACGCGCACTCGCGAAACGAAGACGTGCGCGCGCGAGCGTCGCCTCAGTCACTCCCCGGGAGCTATTTCGAACACGCGCGGCGCCGCGACGCTGGTCTCCTCTCGCTCGCGCGAACGCGGTGGATGAATGACGCGACGAAGCGTCGTCGTTGCCTGCACAGCTATAACGGTGAGCGCGCGCGTGTTGTTTACGTCGCGGGGAATTGGTGCGTGAGGCCTGGATAGTGCGATAAGGGTGACGAGGAAGTGCTAAAGTCTACAAGAGTGGGTAATAACGAGGGCTGAGAGGAGCGGACGGGACTGTTGGTGGAGTGTTTTAATTAGTGAGATGGGTGTGTGTGATTGGTTTAGATGTTGCGATGGTATGTACAATGACAGAGGTTTAATTCTTGATAGGAAAAGTCGTTGTGAGAATCTTGAGTATCTGCTTCCGACGTTAATCGAAAAGTTGCAATGGATCTACGAACATTCTAATTCATATATAATACTCGAATAAAACTTACTGCTAGAATGATTGAATGAAACAATCTTATTACTTCAAATAACAGAAAAGGGGATTTATTTTTACATTCTCTTTATTCATTGAGTAAAATTATAAATCAGAATTTCATTTTCCACGATTTTAAACCCAGTTTATTGTTTAGAAAAAAAAAATGATCGAATACCATCTATTTTGAAATAAAAAATTTCATTAACACATATTATAATTATATCAAATACTTTTACATAATACACGGAAAGTTCATATCATCTACATCAAATTCCAAAGCAGAAATTAATTTCCAAAAACTCACTCGCGCACAATTTCCATAATTATTTCCCTAAACGGTATATGTAAATCCATCCTCTCGTCGCCTACTTAACCATATTACAACTCACTCGCACGCGCGCGTCACCCCCTCCCCCCTCGAGAGCTTAGCAATAATTGATCCCCCCACCCTTTGGGGAAAAAGAGCCTGCGATGCGCAATTAGTCACCCGTGTTCCTGACGTCTGACGGAAAACGCTTTTGATGGATGGCGGCCGCGCGCCCGACGATTATACGTCGGGCCTCGTCGCGTCCTAATCTTTCTCCTCCTCCTCCTCCTACTCCGCGAAAAGCCAGCGTCGCCTTAACTCGTTACGTCGGCGCTGACAGTAACGACGAAGGGCTTATAGCGGTATACGTTCGTTAGGGGATATTGTTGGCCGCGTAAAGCTTTAATTTAAACGGGCGTAATTTTGATTTGGAGCCGGCGGGAATGGGCCGATTTGTCATTTAGGGCGAGTCGTTTGCCGGTTTTATAATGGTTCGGTGGAGGTTTGCGTATGAGGGTTTATACGTGTTAATTATAGTTTAACTGTGCTTGTCCTGCCGGAAGATGTTAAAGGTAATGCATTGCCGGGGGGACGGAGTTTAGTCGGGGAATGCTGTTTACGATACTAATTTACTTTTAATTAAGAAGTTTAATGGTCAAGTTGACTTTTATATAAGCAGACGCATTTTTCGAAAATACTTTTTTGTTTAGATTTTGGTTTTTCCTTAAATTTATCGTTTATTGTTTGCAATATAATCACAAGATTTGATAAACAAAGTAAGGCTGCATTATTATATACTCGTTGGTACGAAGACCAAAGTCAAGCGTATATTTTTCGTACAAATAACGTATATCCGTTTCAATATCAATAAGGAATCACCTTCACTCTCAAATTAGACGGTTCACTTAAAATTCTTCATTAAAGAGTAATTTCGGCGCAATTAATTTCTTACTTAAAATTCGAGAAAAAAAATTTACAACCTGACACTGATTAATAAGACATTGATTTTGGTGTGGAACTCCACCTTGAGAAAGCAATTTCGCACGATCAGCGAAGCGCGTCGTTGAATTTATGGGATCGCGCCGTATACGACGCTGCGTGTGTGTGTATGTGCTCTGCAAGTGTACGTGAATGTGAAAAAAGTGAGCAGGCGATATGCAGATTTTGAATGATTTATCGGGTCATTGAAATTGTTTCAGCTGATATTACAAGCTCGGGTTGTACCTGGAATTTCTAATTACGTCGAAAATAAATTTATATACGTTTCTTGAATTTATTGCTACGGTACGTATATATATGCAAGTCGAACGCGCTGACGATTTAACGATGACTTCATTGTGCCTAATGCATATTCGAAATTTATCTTGTTTGGCAGGATGCGTAATGACTATGCCAGCAACAAAAAGCGTTATTCATAATTTAATGGTTCACCTTTTTGAACGTGATCGGGAAATTATATGAATCGATACTGAATACTGTAATGAACATTTTATTTTTTCGGTTACAATATCTCAATGACATATACAGCTATTCTTTAATGTTGGCTTATTAAATCGAAATATCGTGTCGAAATTAAAGCTCAATACAAAAATAAATATTGAACATGCAGTTTTTAAATTTTTGAGATAAAAGGGGAACGAAATATCCAAAAATACGAACGAAACGACTTCAATAAGAATCTTGACTCTTTATAAAACAGTCTCTCGCGAGAAAGCGAAATCAGCGCGTCGTCGCGCAGTCGCGGTGTACATATACCCTCGTAAAAACCGACGAAGACGAAACACGACGGAGAAAATAATTACGTCTCTCCCGAGCCTCCTCCTCCTCCTCCCCATCCAAATTTAAAAAGAAAAAAAAAACCAGTAAATTAACCGAACGTCGTTCCGCTACGGCGCCGAGGTGAGCCTCGCGAGAGCGCATGGTTTTATTGCGCCGCCGCCGCGTTGACACACTTTCGTGGCTCGGGATAAATTATTATTTGTTCCCATCTCCATTGCGCCGTGGAAATCCTGAAATTCCGAAGTCGCGCGCGGGTGAGAAAAATTGCCGGCCCGACATATAAAAACGTTCGTTTCTCATTTTAACGGGCAGCACGCGGCTCGCAATCGCAATGTGCGGCTCGCTGCCTGGCGGTGGCCCATACGGGATCCGTGGAATGTAAATATCACGCGTCGAGTGGGGTTCGCTTATAGCGGGGACTTTTCACGTTGGGAGTTATGGGTTTTTAGAGATTGCTTTGGATTGAATGCTTGTCGTTCGATTTTTTTATAAGATTTCCGCGTTGATATTTGTCTTTAAATAATGTTAGCAATAAAAATTCATGTTTTATAAGAAATTTTGTTAATAAATCTTTCTTCGTGGAGTCATGCTGTCAGAATAAATGTTTCTATTTTAAAAGAATACTCCGGTTTAATCAGCAGACGAAATTATCCACCATGTAAAAAAAGTTTTTTCTTCGATTAGCTGTTAATGATTCTGGCAAAACAGAGAAGGAACGTTTTAACGCTCGAAATATTTTTAAGTATGAAGATGTCAGAAGTCACTTGAGGCTTTCAAATGCTGTCGTTGCCTTTTCGGGCAACATGAAAGCACATCTGCTATCTCAATAACACCGATACCGCGAGCCATGTGCATCTCAGTACTTAAAGTGCATCGCCAGTCTGTTACTACTGTAAGATGCACTGTTCGACGTATACCCACTTAGCTCGTACGAGTCGCGAGATAGACCGAAAATAAATAAAATTCGACCTGAAACATAAATTTAAGCATGACAGTTCTGATATTAAAATTTGCTTATATGCTGTTACGAGTTTTGAATTTTAATAACATTTACTTTTTTTCTCAACTTTCATCGTTTTAAATAATAAATTTTTCATATGAAAAAAGTAATAAACATAAATTAGAACATGAACAATTAGCCATAAACCCAAATAAAATCTACGAATTCAAATCATATCAGTTTTTGGGCTTCTGATTCGTTTTCAAAGCAAAGAGAATAAGTTTTGTTTAGTTAAAATCGTCTCGAGTAGTCTTAAGTTATCCTCTTTATACACGCACATGCGTGCGCACGCCCACATGCACACACACACGACCATTTTTTAAAATAGTATATATTTCGACTCCAGATGACTCAAAATATGTTTCCAACATGTTTTCTTAAAAACCTTCTTTTTCACCGTCACGAAGCTTCCCCTGTAAGTAAGCAAGGCAACAATAAACAACATTCAACACTAACCAAAAAGAACAAATTACCACCATCAGGACCCCACTTCTCATCCTCAAAACCATTAGCCGACACACCGCCTCTCAGCGAAAAAAAGCAGCAGCCACAGCTCACTTCATAAATATCCCACCTTAATCCAGGCTAAATCTCCACGTTTTTCCCCGCCGTGGCTCGCGAGAGAGCCGTTAAAGCGCGAACGTCGCAGCTGCACACGTGCTTCGCATAATACAAGCCGCCGCGCGCGGCTACTGCACCACCACCGGTAAACATGCCGTTGAGCACGCGCACACGCGCGCGCGGACAGCTTCCCGCGCGAGATAAGCGCCGCGAGCGCGCGAGCTTTGCCGCGCGATGTTGTACTTGGCGGGCAGACCGAAAGCGCGAGGAATTTGCCGCGGCAGTTGCGCAATCGTCTGTTTTGTTTTGGAGGGGAAATTTTCGTCGCGGGCTTTCGCGTTGTATATAGGTTTATTGAGCTTTTCGGGGTATTTTGTTTTTCGTATGGTTGGAGTTGATATTTTGCTTTATTTTCGTTCCAGCAATGAAGAATTTAAAAGAGTACCTTATTTAAATTCAGAAAATTTTATTCAAATAATATATTTTTCATTTCATATTTCATTCGCGTTTCTTTTATATTCGCGCATTTTTCTTAAAATGATTTAATACAGAGATATTTTATATTTCATCTCGACTTATGAAATTCTTCGCACATATAATATATACATGGAAATATAAATTAATTCATAAATATATAATTCTGCCATCCAACGTAATATTCAAATACACCAAATGTATCGAGGTACTTGTAACCACAACCATTAAGCAATGTTTCTTCATAACCCGCGAGCGATCCACGTAGTCGCCATCACCTATATAGTCGCACGGCGGTTTTCCCAGAACGTTTGCGTTCACACAATGCAAACGGTAGGTATCCCACCTCGTGTCGTCAGCGGGGCCGAACCTCCACGTGTCACGGGCGCGTTCTCTCAGCTCACTTTCATTGTCAACAATTCCGCCCTCCGCCCCCCCCCCTGCTTTCCCCCTTATCGCGGCCGCGTGTGCTGCCTCTGCCCTGCATTTTGTTCTCTCTCTCTCTCCCTCTAGGCCGTCAGTCTTTCACTTTCATTCGACCGCGTTATCCTCTTCGTTGTATGCGACTTCATATCCAGAGAGTGCACAATTAGCCTTATGAGAGGCAAGGTGCACCTATCGATCCTGGAAATTAATTGGGGTAGCGGCTCGGTTGTTTTGTTTGCGTCCGTGCATCAGAATCAGCTGATAATTTTATTAACGACCATCGCCTTTGGGGGATTACAGTGACGTAGTCGATGTATTGGTTAATTATCCTTGGTAATCTTATTATCGGAGGAAATAAACTAAAACACAAACAAAAGTTTAGGTTTAACAATAATAATCTTATATTAATATTATTGTTATTCTGTTTTTAATAAAAAAAAATTCGTATGTACAGTAAAATAAATAATTCTTCGAAACATTTAAAAATGACGTGACAATTAAAAACAACGATTTAGAATGCAAAAACTTTCAATTGTTAAAGACCCCCCATTAAAGTCAAAAATACCGATGATGTAACCTAATAGAACTTAATTCGAAAATACGGTAGCCTATAAATCTCCTAAATTACCAAATTGGTACCGGACGATAGGGATCTCCTTCTTTCCACTCGCAGCTACAATTCTGTATACATACGAAACAGCCAACCGCGTCACCTAAATTTCTACAAACACCTCAACTCTTTACATCCAACCATGTCACCTTAAACAGATAACCAAGCATCCAATCGTGGAATTTCCATATCAACGCGAATTCCCCTCTCTCATCTTCTCATTCCACTCTGCACGACGCGTCTTTCTCTCTCGACTAAGTGTTGCACTCTCCGCGCGCGCTCTCTATACCTAACTAAGGCGAACGTCGCCACCGCCGTCGCGGAAAAAATCGGCGCGCGGGTCCCCCGCTAAACGCGACGCGCTCTCGCACACGTGACTCACCCGCTTCTCACTCTTTGGCTAGTATATACTGTGCTCGCGTACATATACTTACAGTACATAGAGCTGCTCGCGCTGCTGCATCTCGACGTCGTGCCCGAGCGGAGAGAGAGAAAAGAGAGCACACACACGGCGCGCGGGCGTAAGTACGTGCACGTGCGCGCGCTATAAGCTAGCTTCAGTATTGGCAGCGCGAGCGCCGTCGTCGTCGTCGTCGCCGCGGCGTGACTTCCTCAAACGAGCCCCGTGAACCCGAGCGACCGGACGCGCGCGCGCGCCTCGAGTGTGCAGCGCGCGCCCCCGCCGTTGACAAGTGGTTTTTTCTTCTTCTTCTTCCCGTGAAAAGTGTGTGTATACGGCTGCGTGACAAATTTCACGTGTGTCTGACGTAAGAGTGAGCGCGATAGTATATATAGAAGTGCGCGAAGGAGAAAAGTTTCTTGAGGTTACGATGCGATAAAGCGCTTTATGCGGCGCGCAAGCGCTGAAAAGTATAGTGAGATATTTGTGCGTGTAATATAATTGAATTGGCGGTCGCTTGGTTATCAGTTGTTGATTCTTTCTCTTCTCCTATAACGAATTTTCCGGCCCGCAGATTACGTTGTTCTATGGGAGTGCAAGCAGTGGTGAATCATAGAATTAATCGTGCATTAAATTGCAGTGAGAAATGAATCAACAGTGTTCGAAGATTCGCTAAAATGTTTGATTTCACAAGCCCTCTACGCTTGACGCGTGAGTTTACGACGGGGCAGTAAAAGCTTCGGCCTCGAGAGATACCGAGTGATAATGCGCGCAAGATTCGCTAAGATCGTAATTGGCGATGTTTTATCCCTGGCTCAACGAAACACGGTAATCAATAACTGTTTTTCTGTTTACTATGGTATTGTTTGCGATGTATATACGCTTAAATTGTTATTCTTAGCGCCATCGTAATTGTGTTGACAGTTTAGTAATGTGCTCTAAATATCATGGCTTTCTTATCGATATTAACTTCTCGTAAAATATGTAATAAGCTTGTTTAGTAGAACGCTATTGATAGTGCAGAAGCGTCAATAATTATTATGAAACCCGCAGCACGTTCGAATATACGTAATACTAGTTATATAGACTGCAATGTTTTGGTTGAAATCCTAAACTATGTAATATTATTATAGTTATTATATTTTAAAAACATTCTTATTCTAAATTGCTACCTTATAAGTAACATTTTATGGTGTGGCACTTTTCAATAAAACAAAAAAGAAAAGGACACGTGTTACTTTTTACTAAGAGATTGTATTGAGGAAGAAAACATTGAAACTAGACAAAACAAAATTAATGTTGTATTAAACATGCGCAAAGTTCTCAAATCGTATACGGGATCAACTCAGAGTGATTCATCATTGCGTGAAAAACTGTCGTCGGATTCCCTGACATGCTCGCACACTTGTTCCAACAAGCCTATATGGCAAATTGCAGGAAAATTAACCTCCTTTCTGAGCACGTATGTGCATTTGTCAGATGTGCTCTCTACGAGCAGTACCCACTTCTCAGGTACACTAAGCAGATAAAGCGCATTAGCACTAAAGCCACTGTTATTTATAAAAAAGATATATATATGAATACATATATTGTATGAATTATGCTTAAATACAAAATTAAAGGGAACTGTTATCAATTTATATTTTTAGATACATAACTTTAAGGAATAAAATTTGAATAAAATATGAGGAATTTGTACATGTGTGAGAATTCTTTTTTACACATATTTTACAAGCATTATAAAATAGCTTTTTGTAGTTTAAGGTGACCTGGAATTTTCTCATTAATAGTAGTGTTTCCTATGTTGAATAAATACCTGCGTTTTAACATTTTTTAAGTTTTACAATTCGTGTAATGAGGAATAGTCTAAATAATAGGATAGGTACTTTTTACTATGTCGTCTCAATTATAAAAAATATTGAGTATTATAAAGCATTTTATCGAAATAAAGTTATAAGAACTAATTATATACGTCCAGTTCTGACAATTCACATGGTCATGTCATCAGAGTCAGTCGATCTTATATTTTAAATACTTTGGCTTCACTTCAAAGAATCATATTTTTTATTTCTTCTTGCCTTTCTTTAAAATTAAAATTTAAAATTATAACCATTTGTTTACCTATTGAAAAGTATCATCTTCGTATATTTTCGTTTGCATTATATTACCGTTAGCAATAATATTTAAGGATACTAAATTTCAGCGTGACAGCTAGAAATGTGAGCAATTGGAATATTATTTTTTATCACTTTTTCAGCTAAAAATTTCTGAATGTGTTCATAACACTTTCTTATTTTCTAAATTAAAAGTTTAAACATTAAAAAATCCGTCAGACTTTTAATCATTCGCGCATCTTCTTAACCGGTTGACTGCTAAAGCTTTTTTTCAGTTCTCGAAAAATTTGTTTCTAGCGGTTTTGGATGTTGCTGAATACATTCCCGTACTTAGTTTTTACTTTGAAACCGTCTAAGGGCTGGAAAATGGAGATTGAGGGGTTGAAAGTAAAATTTTCAGTTTTCTCAAATGTAACTTCTTACGCTGTATAATAAAATAACTACGTTTTGTAAGGCACTATACTCAGGAAAAAGACAGTTAAAACTGTCGGGATCTCCGGTCAAAATAACTTGAAATTTAATACGATTCGATTTTTTTATGGTTTGATTTTTTTATAATTTTACTTTCTCATATCATTTCATTTTTGAAAAAAAAGTAAAACGCCTTCAGTAATTTCCCTTCACCTCATTGTAAAGGTAAGATATACAAATACACCATTTTTAAGCTCTATGTCCGAATGTTCCTAAAAATGGACCTTTTGATGCCATTTTGAGACCGCCTGTTGGAATTTTCATCGTCTGATACCATATTTGGATAGAGCATACGAAAAAATGGTTATACATTAGATTTTGCGAAAATCGGTCGGAAATTGAGGAATTTATTCAAATAAGTACATATATGATACAACACCAGAATTGGCACGAATTATTTTTGTACATATATTATACAATACCAGTCAACCGGTTAAATTATGAAACGTTATTCAATCAGATTTTACAGAATATAAGAATCAGCTAATAACAATCGTTTTATTTTGGCTCCACTTTCTGGTCATCACTTTCTCAAGACAGGAAAGTTACGGCTTGATAATAATTTATCACGTGGATTATTTTCGAAATTAAAAGTTTAGACTTTTAATCAAACACGCGTCTTCTTAAGTTATGGAACGTTATCCAATCAGATTTTACAGATTATAAGAATCAGATTATCATAGTCGTTTTATTTTGGCTCCACTTTCTGGTCATCACTTTCTCGAGACAGGACAGTTATAGCTTTATAATAATTTATCACGTGGATTAGTATATTATTGGTTACTTATCAAGATAATGAATTCTTCTTTTTTGCATTTATAAATATCTTAGCAGTGCTTACCGACTGTAAAAAAAGAGCCTCAATAAAGACCGATGAAAAATTATTCGCTCATGAGATGAAGAAAATTGATAATCAAAGAACGAGAAATTCAAAATCCTTGAAAATTACAGATCGATAATAAAACTAAGTACATAACAATATCAAAGTGAGTTTAGGTTCAAGTAGTAGAGGTTAAGGCGAAAATGAGCGGTAATATGATAGCAAATGAGAATTCAATTCCAGTACCGAAAATGGGGAGATTATCTAAACCAATTCGAGTTCTACCTTGAAACCAGCGATATCAAATATCTTGATTAAATGAGTAGAAACGTTCAACTTTTTTAACCGCGATAGGTAGTTTGTGCTATCGAAAAGTTCAATAGGTACTTCATCGAAAATAAGAATGTGAGGAAACTTACAAAAGCTCTCAAATAGTTGAGTACAGTCAACGACTATAAATTAAAAAAAATTAACAGGAATTTCGGTAGCGTAGCATCGTGAAATTAAGTATTGGTAGATTGAAGCGAAAACATTGCAAGAACTCTGATTCGCAAAAATATATTCTCCTTTTGTTACAAGACGACTTTGACTTTATTATTCTACAAAACGTACTTGTGCTGTACTAGTACTACTGTTAGTTCTGTACTCAAAACGTTTCTTGCAGCCCGCACCGTATATATGCACGCATATGCGCTCGATTTATGATTTTCATCGACGACGATCTTGCGAAATCCGCACGCGCGAACAGGAAGGAGAATAGTGTGTACGTGTATGCTTTATGGGTGTGGGTCATGAGTGTCACGGGTGCACCCACGTCTTCGGCTGCCCGAGGTCACGCCTCTTCTGTCTGTCTCCCTTCTCCTGCTTTTTGTTTGCTGATAGAGGAAGCTTTGTCATGGTAAAAAAGATTTTCGTCTCAAAAAATGTTTCAAAAAAGGCGTTTTAAGATATTTGTCATGTAAATCCCCTATTTTTAAAAACTTTTTTCGGATTTTACAACTATCTATCACTTCGCAAAAGTTTCAGATCAAAATTCTAGTTCTTATGTAAGTTTCTTCTTGTTAACATCAACAATTAATTGAATAGCATAATTAATTAAGTTTGACGAAGCTTTGAATTGGCGGCAGTTTTTTTGGTTTGGTTTCGCGTCTGCGAGCTTCGAGTAACTGCGACTAATCGCGATGGCTCACGCGAAAGTTTGCGGGTAATGACGCGAATGTGACGAAAAGTTAGTTGAAAACGTTAGTTCGGTGGGGGAAGTTTTATTGGAATCGAATTGACTTTCACATTTTTGTTTCACAAATGATGGACATTTTGTGCTTGTTAAGTTTGTGTGGAAGATAACACTGGATTTTTCATTTCAAAGTTTGAATAGCATTCCACATTCCTAGGGATAAAAGCTTCTCATTTAAAAACTTGTACCATGGATATTCGAAAAGTTATTAATACAAATTTTTGATTGTTGAAAAAATGAAAAAATACATTCTAACACTTTTAATTCCGTGAAATATTTAAATTTAACAGCTATAGTAAAATTATAAATGGCACAATTGCTTCACAATTGCGAAGACATTTTGCAGTAACAACGATTGATGGAAATCACTATGATCACTATCGCTACACATTTGTTATTTTAGGTCACTAGATAGGGGCGCGATACCGTTGATATAATTTCATAATAGTTGGAAGAAATAATATTTTCATCTCTAAAATAATATACGTTCTTCGTTTTATCATGGTAACTTATAAAAAAAAGTTTACCAAAGATAAAATTCAACGTAATTATACATTTACAAACCAATAAATACAATATGTTTCTACCGAAAAATGGACGATTAGTATCTCGTATGAATATCCATACTTCAATTAACTCTTGCAAATTTTGAATCTCCCTTATACACCTTATCGCTCAAAGTTTATCCTGGCCGCTCTCCTTTCCTTGCGCACACGAAAGAAAATTCCTTCCGGCCGACCAACAACGACGACTCGCTCAACTCACAAAGCAATAACAGCTTACCGAAAAGGCCTTTCGTCAATCAAGCGCAGACACCGTTGAGTCTCCTTCACTTCCCTTTGCGTTACGTACACCCCACGCGCGCCGCATGCACGCACCGTTCGTTTTCGCGCAATTAGTTTACACATCGGGAGTTTTGCGCGCGCACCGCACGAGAGTCTTGAAAATTCCCAGAGTCGCTCGAGCGAGGATATACGTGCGGGGGGCTTTCTCTTTGCGAAGGCGGTGGATATTTTTTCGGGGCTCTGATCCTTTGTCGTGTGTCGCTGGGTACGTGAGTTTGCGAACTATTGTTGCGGTTGGATAAGAGCGGTGAGTGTGTAGGGGCAGAGTTGTCTATGAATGCAATGGTTTTGTTTTGATGTTTGTTTGGTGAAGTGAAGTGTGCAAAAGTAAGGCTCGTTTTTTTCAGTGATGATATTTTACTCTTGATGTAATGAAAAAAATAACAAAATCAAAGTGTTAAAAGTAGACGTTAGAAGAAATAGAGTTTGCTTTGAAATCATTGCAATTTTGACTAATTAAAAGACTAGATCGCCAATTTAGATTTAATCATTCGTCAAAAGAATAAGAGAATTTTTAGTCTTAGCATTAATTAACGTCCAGTTTATTGATTGTACAGGTCTTAATTAATGTCAACGTTTTATAGACATTCAATTTCTTCAGATTTAAATCTACCGCAATCAAATGAAAGTCCAAAACATCTATCCAACAAACACCTTCCAAGATAAACCAATCATTGACAACTTCTCTATTGACTCCGATAAATCAAACGCGCGCCCGCGTGAAAAATGAACACCACCGCCGTCGGCAGATGAGGCCGAACTTCCTAAATCACAGGCGAAAAACGCTCGTCGCCCGTGTAGGCATGCCCGCGAATAATTTTAATGGTCATCACGTATACCCGCACGCCACGTGCCGCTCGTGCGTCACGAGTTGGCGGCCGGCCGAGAGAACGCGCGGAGTCCGTTGGTTCTGAGGTATATCGCACCGGGTGGAGGATTAAATGGACATGGAGGTATATATGGAAGTCGGAAGGGTAGATGCTGAGTTTGGATGAAATTGTATTGATAACTCGTATCGATAAGTTAATGTATTAGAGGAAGTTTTGTAATTGTAGTTTTTCGCTTTAAAGCCGTTGATGTTATAGTATGAAAGTAAATGATGGAAGGTACTTTTAAGGAAATTAGAATATTTTTAATTAGGTAACAGTTGAAGACCTTCATTTATCATTGTAAATAATATCGTATCGTGTGTTGATTGATAAAATACTTTTTATTGCAGCGTCAAATGATTGCTGATTGTATCGTATATGAAGTAACAAACAAAAATATTCCATAAAGATAAAATTCAATACAATTTAAATTGATTGCTAAATAAAATTACTATATTTTGAATTGAATGTAAGTTCATTTTTTATTGATCAAATTTTAACATAAGAGTTATTCGTTAAAATGCTGTCTTCTATCATATCACTACAAGTAAGGTGAAATATATGTTATATAATAATGTTTAGTAATTAAAATGATAATAGTAAGTTAACATTCAACTGAGGAGAAAATGTAAAATGTTTTTATAAAAAGCTACACTTCTTGATTCTAGTCTTAACAAAATGAAGCAGCATGCAAAATAAACGGCAATCAATCTAAGTGTCTGCTTCTGTAATCCACTTAGGTTATATATGCGTGTCATTTTTTGAGAAAGGTATATTGATCGAACAAACCTTTGTTTTGTTCTTTATCTGTACACGGCTAAACGACCGTACGTTAATATGCCTATAAGCATAAATTCAGTCTATTGAATCAGAGATACATGATTACCAATTTATCATTTTTATTCTATCATATAAGCTGTACTAATTTATAAACAGTATCATGGTTTATCGGGTATGTGATTAATAACATCGAAGTTTGAAATATATACTTACGTATGCTTATGTTTTCGAAGCTTAGCTCTTTGTCTTAAGAGACAATATTTACAGACAAATATTTGTCCTATTTTATTCAAGTGACAAACATTTTTCGAGAAAAAGCGATTTTCCCTTTGCAAGATAATGTTACAAATATAATGTTAAGTTAAAGATGGTCACAACAAATAATTATGTGAATGAGAAAGCATATAACATCTTCACAGAAAATATAGAATAAATTCTTTGATTTATGTAATCTTTTGTGATATCCTTTATTATGGAATCATCATTCTCTAAAAAGATCTATAATAACATATTTTTGGGTGTACTTATTTTTATCTTTACAAAATAAAGTTTCTAACATAAATTAAATAACGCACTTCGTACAGTTGAGCCACATACCGATTTACACAACAATTCGTTTTGGTCACCAATCACTTCAAAACCTTGAATTAATTTAAATAAAATTTTTTTGTAGAATTTAAAGAAAAATTCTCGCACGTCCCGTGTCTATATTTAGATTTCCACATTCAGTACATCCAAATTTCCAACCAAACCCCAACTCTTCCCACGAAACTCATCCCAAAACCGCTCGACTTTTCACCGACTCGAAAACTTGGCCAGCACACCGCGCCGCAGCTCTTCGATTCTCTCACCTGTGCGCGCATCGCTACTCGCGTTCTCGCGGCGATAACGCGCGGGCGCGGGGGCGGGGGAGACAGGTCCTCGCCATATACTCGCCTCGCGTACACACACATATACGTGCGCGCGGCGAGCGTTTCCGGCTGGAGCGCACGCGCGCGCGTTGCCGATCGGCGCGCCGCTCGCAAAACTCGTTCGGCCTTCCACGCGGCTGCGGCGGTGGAATTCGCGCGTGTGATACGAGGGAAAGAGAGAGAGAGAGAGAGGTAGATCGGTTTCGGAAAAGTGAGTGTTTTAAAGGATAGTGTGAGTGTTGGACAAGTGTGGAGAGAGGTGGAGGGAGAGGGAGGGATGTTTGATTTTATCGGCGGAGCTGTCGTGTGTTCAAGTGACAGGCGAAGAGGTCGAGATTTTTTAGTGATATTATCGGCAACTGTTCGGAAATCATGTGCGGTGTATGTGAAAGAGGATTGACAGCCGATGGAATAATAGTATTAGCGAGTATATCGGTATAATCGCTTGTTACGTTGACGTTACGTGACCATAATGCCGTTCAATTTGCACATTTTTAGGCTCACCTGTTATCTGCGGGCCGAAGATAAACACTTGTTGATTCAACGCTAGAGCGCTTTTGTCTTGCTTAATAATACCATTTCGCGCGTTTGCATGATCCAAAGACGAAGAAGAAAAAAAGGTTAACGTTGTTACCAGGAACGAGATCGGTTTACTAGATTACTCATATACAGCTGCATTCTTTAATAATAATTGGTACTGATGCCTGGCTATTTTTGTACACTAAATCAACGCACGTATACTTTTGATGACGAAGCTTCAATGTTAATATTTGTATTGAGTCAGTTGTGTTTCTTATTCATTTTTTTTACCGGTTTGACAGTGTTTGATAATCCAATATGAATATATATTAAAATTTAGAAAAATATAACTCGAATAAAGGAAAATTTACGGAAGAAATTCGTTTATTCGGAAATAGAGAAAAACGTTGATAAATTTTTTTTGCTAAAAGTATTTATGTAAGTCATAAAAATTACTCGACTTCTCTAATATACATTGGATCGAATGCGTAAAAATGACGATGACGCAAGTGTATCATTCGCACGGTGATTACAAAAACTTTAGCGATGAAAAATTCGCTCGTTTGCACAACTGTCCAAGCTGTAGAGAGCTCCGAACTGCCATTTCCAAGCAATTTGCCGCAACATCAATTTTCAACTTTTCTAAAATTGATCGTAAAAATAGATTGTTTTCCTCGGAATTCACTTGTCATTTAACAACCGTCCACTGTAGTAAAATCCAACGAAATCATTTATCAAAACATTTAAAATTAAAAATAAATAACGGATCAAACGAGAGTTCGATTTCGCGAAACCACGTACAAAAAAAATTCCAACCGACGTGCGTGTGATATGTAGGAAAACCACCGAGAGACAGCCACTTGCATTTTCATAATCTAGACCTCTCAAGCCAGTCACGATAAAAGTCCTGTGTCCAGACACAGCACACACGTACACATACCTATACACATATACGCGTGCGCGTGTGCATGACATCACTCTTCGTCGCCTCGCGAAATCGACGCACGGGCCGAGATTCCGCGCGCGGCGACGTCGCGCGAAGGCGCTTCTGTCTCGCCTGCTCGCGAGAGGCTAAATTTAGCGTATGATCAACCGGTCGTTCGCGCGCTATCGGGGGGACGCATAACGGCCCGATAAAAGTAGCGAGCGCTCGCGAGAGCCCGGCGACACGGGCGCGGACGAGTGAGAGAGACTCTTCGTTCCTCCTGATTCTCTCAAGGCTTTTTGATACTCTCTTTCCACCTCCTTCCCTTTCTTTCTCCTCTCTTTATTGTTATGGCGTTCTTCGTTACTTTTCGTCGCTCCGCTAATGAAAGCCGACGCCTGCGTTTCTTTGCTTTTATATTCAATATTTCAATTTGCCAATTTACTTGATTTAGCGGTTTTTAAATTCTTTTTATTTTTTTTTTATTTATTTTTGGATAAGTAGTGATGGAAATGTTTTCATAACTAAAGAAGGAAAATTTTTTCATTTCTATTGTTAATGTTAGAAGGCCGCGTTCGAATAAATGTACTTGTATTGAAATATATTCGTAAAAATATATGATACTAATTGTATCGATTTGTTATCGTATATGCATTTACAAGTTTACGTCATAGTTTTTAATAACAGAATATTAGTTACCTATATCTATATGCTATTTGTTATCATTACAAGGCCGTAATAAATGGTTGTTACGATAAATTTCATATACGCTCCTTCCACTTAATATTCCCAATTCAACGTCGCTTCGGAACATTTAAAAATTTTCCAAACTGTACCACTTAAATCTTAATTTATATAAGATTAACATTTTTCAACCTGCACATACTTACACATCAGTTCCGTCCAAGTGTCGCATAATAAAATCTGTTAAAAAAAACCGATTAACAGAAGCCGTACCGAATTACCATAAAAACGTGAGTCGACTTTACCGTTTCTCTCTCACTTTCTTCCTCGAAAATCCTTATCCCCCGTCTCTGTCCTTCCTGCTGCAACGTCTCTCTCCTCCTTTTCCTCGCACTCCCCTTCTCCCCCTCTGTCTTTCACCGGCTAATCCTCTCTCGCTCTCCGCGTCTCTCTCTCTCTCTCTCATTTATATGTGCAAAGTCGACGAGGGCGAAGAAGACGCCGGCGGCGCGCACGCGACGACGACGAGGTTGGAGAGGAAGTGCGTTAGTCGCGCACCTCGACTCGAGGCTTGAGGAGGAGGAAAAGAGATGGCCGAAGACGTCCAGTGGGAGACCGTCGAAGTCGGCAGCGTCGTTTGCTACGAGCGCGAGGGCGAGCACAGGGCCAAGTGTCGCGCTTGTTACTACTCTGGGTGAGTGTGTGCGTATGTGTATATGTGAGAGTGATTTTTTGCGAGAGGAGGAGGAGGCAATTTACGACGCCTCGTTTACTTTTATTGGCGCGCTGTTGGGTGTGAGTGTATTATATTGGCAGAGGAGAGCAGAGTCGATATAGCGAGCTCGCGCACGGATGACGGTATTAAGAGGTTTTTCAGATAAGGGAGCTGGATGTTTCTGATTTGTCGCTCGTTTGCGCACCTGAGATATATAAAGTCTTTGATGTATCTTGGAGATTTTAGAAATATTTATTATGAGATGAGGAGAGAATTATTAGTCTATTTTATGTCAGGTGTGAGTTTTTATTCTTTTATTTTATTTTGGTATGTTAAAAGAAACTAGAAGGTTATATTGTATTTTATATATGAATAAAACAAGAGCCCATCACTTGTAGCGTGAAAGAATGAACATCGATGACAGGGAACTCAATTACATCTTAATATTTTTTTTGGGGTCAAGCTTTCTTTAAGACTATTAGCGCCTATCTATGGATTCTCCTCCATTCTACAGACTTTATTACAGTGTAACCAATAAGTCGAGAATCGATAAAACTAAAAAGATATATCGTGCTGTGATTATTTCGTTTGGTTAGTTGAGTAAATAAATGTAAAAAAAAACATAAGGAAATTTTTGTTATCTCTACTCTTAAAAAAAAAACGAGGTCGGTCGTTGTGAAGCATTTATTTATTGATTTTAATTGGTCGCGCCAAGTTCCGGTACTTCCGCTACATTTGAATTTTTTTAATTGAATTGTTATTCTTAACTATTAACTAAATAATTAAGTCAAATTAGAATAAACAGATTAATTTTTTTTATGATGATTTGAAAAATTATCTAATTACCCTATCATTTAAACTAATTAAAATGAAATCATAATGAAAAATTATATATTCATATAACCTCAAAAACAAAATAGTATACACGCGCAGCGCATTTGGATTTTGCTAAGACTTTAAAAATGAAAGCTCCATCAAAATTAAAAATACTTTCTACGACCTTATGGATAATCTCATAAATCTCATTGTGAATCATATTAGTTTTGAACAATGATGCAATTTGCTTCATATCTGGCTCAACGTAAAAAAATTTTACAGTTTTTTGCTCCCAAAAAATGCAAATTTTTCTTTTTTTCGCAACACACGCGTGCTCACCGTTCGCGAATTGCTGCACAAAAACAGGAATCTCCCGAACAAGAGCAACAACAAAAAGAAAAAAAAAGAAAAGAAAAGAAGAAATCACCTCGAAAATAAAGCATAAAATTACCATATACACCGCAGCTGAAACTGACTCAGTAGTCGACCAGTTTCTGCTAATGGCCTGACATCATCTCGCCTCCTCCCCTTGGCCGTGTACAACTCACTCCGCCAATCTAGCTTACCACTCATCCGCGCGAGGCTTCGTCGAAAAAAACATTTGCTCAGCTGCATAAACCCCCGTGTGTCTTAGACAGACTCGTGTTTTCGCGCATACACATACACGCGCCCGTCTAAAGTTCGAATTATTTTTGGCCGATACAACGGGTGTCAGTGTTCTCTCTCGCTCACTCTCTCGTCTGTGCCCTCAGTCCCTCGTAATTGGTGCGAGACGTTTCCGTCCAATTACGAGACGACGCTAGTGCGTATAAGAGAGAGATGCTAATCGACAGCTGCAGCAGCGCCGAATTTCGCGTATAAGAGAGAAACGAAAACACACTGCGCTCCGCTCTATCCTTGCACGCCGAGGTGGACGACAAGGTCGCGGGGTCTGCGAGGTGTATTTTTTACTTGTGGTTCAAGGCTACGGCCACAGGGGAGATATTCTTTCGCGAGTGTCTGGGTGAAAGATTGTGCGCAGGGAACTACGTTGGGTGAACGTTTTCAGGGAGTTTCGCGAGATTTATACATACGTCTGCGGTCAATGTGGGAAGAGTTGAGCTTATATTTTCTTGGCTAATATTGCGTTTATTAAGTGACCGCGTTGTTGTAATACTTGAAAATTACGTTTTAAGAATTATAACAGCCATCCACATAAGTAGCTCTCCAAAAATTGACAATAATACAAATGATCATTATTGTTTAGAAAAAAGTAGAGCTTTGTTATATCTGATAGACATATAGTTAAGTGATATTCTTTTTATTTTTACAATTATAGTAACCCATATAATCTGAACCCAACATCGACGAAACATGCATTAAATTTATCTCGAATCGCTCTCTCTTCATCATTTCGTCATCTCTCGTATATATACACACACCGCTCAAACCCCAATCAGACACGACGCGGTAAAAGGCAAATCGCATAAATTCAGCCCATATATACCACAGGTCGTCCGGCGAAAAAAAATCTCAAAACACAAAAGCGGCACTCTATATAACGTCGTGATTCATACTATCGCAATTCCCGTCCGATAGAACGAAACTAAACGGTGCGCGCGTGCGATCTGATACACAGTACCTCTCATGCCGAGTGTGTGCATAACTCTCCCTCTCTCTTGGTGTATAAACCTCGTGCGCGCACATATGTGGCATTAGAGGAACCCCAATCGAACTCGTAGCTATCGTTTCCCCTTCGATATGCATGTGTATAATAACGCGCGGGGACGCGTCGTGCGCCAAGTATCGCAGTCACGTGCGCCGCCCGGAACACCAACGGCCGCCAAAGTTGTTGTAGTATCTGAAGCCGGTGCGGTTACGTGCACGCGAGCAATCGAAATCTTTGTCTTTTGCGTTTTTAAGCCCGGAGGGCCGCACGCGCGGGTATAAGGATTAGAGTGGAGGTGATATGGGCGAATTATAGCGCGGGCTTGGTGGAGTGGGTATAGTTGTGGGGGAGATACGGGGTTAATTGGTGCGCATTGTATCGAATGTGGTGGGGATTTGCATTGTAATATTTAGTATGATTTTTTAGGCTCCAAAATTTTCGTCATTCTTTCATCCATCATTCTGCATTTGTGCAAAGCTCGCCCGGTGATTGTTTGACCCGTTCGCCTCGAGCGTCATGCCTGATTCAAGGGAATTCCAATCGTAAAATCTTTTTTCAACGCTATATGTAGGCGATTCTATTGAAATATATATTTTTTATGCTTGCTGGACGGAAATGTCTTACTCAAAAGTCATCTGAAAAGTATTTCAGTGTCACCACGAGTCATAGCGATCTGAACGTCACTTTCTTCGAATATTTTATCTACTTTGGGCACACGTATACCATGAACGAAAAACCGGTTTAACTGTTTTTTTTTTCAAGACCATCTTCACCTTTGTCTTTTACCTCAAAAATTACTCTATATATAAGCTGTCGGAAACGTTGAAACATATCGATTCAACTAACTCATTTAAATCTCCTCCTATCCTCCCACTCCACTATAACCATCATACGGTCATTCGACTCGGATACACTCGTCTATATACGCTAGCTTTTCCGAACGCATCTCCCTCGCTTGGCTCGGAGACGCACAGATAGCGCGGCGGTTATTCACTCTGCGCGCGCGGCGGCGATTAATCGGCTCGCCTTATCGCCGTTTGTCGCCGGGTTCACGCTCAGCTGTTCGGTTATCTCGAGCGCGTTCCCTCTCTTTTCTAGCCAGCGTGGCTCTGCGCCGCTCGAGCAGTAACACCGTAAACATTCTAACGCCTGGTGGCCAAGTTGAGTCGCGCGTGTGTGTGTGTGTGTGTTATTTTTTTCGCATGGAATATTAGGCGGTACCGTTTAGTCTTTTTATTGCATCTTCATGGTGGTGTTTGTTGGATGAAGTTGCTGTTTGTCATGGTGGGGTTTTGGTTTAATCCATAGATACGGGAATTTTCGTATTAACCATCGCGAAGTAAAAGTCAGTGTGGGTGTGCAGTACATGTATAAGAAATCACATTGGGATGTGTACAATGCTCAATCATTTTTATGCAGCGCGGTGAAAGTTGCCAATCGAAACGCGATCGAGTGCACCGGCGCAATGTATGTTTCGTCGAAGCTTACCAATGAGCGAATTTCGAACGGTCAATTGTCTTTTTTCTCATGGATTATTGTAGCTCGAATATAATCACGAATGTTTTCCCTTTTTTTGACTGTTTTTTTTTCGTAATGCGAGTCGCGACGGCCGGTGTTTCGGTTCTTTTTTCGTCCGGTTTAAATTGCATTAATTCGTTCAATGGAATTGTTGATTGCAGCTCGCGAAGGTCTTGCGGACAACAACTTTAATCGAAAGTCATTATTGGTTTTAATTAGTTAACGCTGTAAGGTGGAGGCTCTCGGTGTAAGTTAAATATTGTACGGAAGATCAACCAATGGCTATTGTAATCTAACAATATTAAATCATTTTGG
>JAPYZP010000063.1:1697-56822 GCA_030522985.1 Torymus sinensis | reverse complement strand
CTCGCTTCGCGGCACCTCTTCGCTCCCCCTCCCCCCCCGGCCCTGTATGTATATCTTTCACTTTTCTCGCTCCTCCCCCTACGCGCAGGCGCCTTCTTTTAATTAACGACGTTGAAATGAAACGTTGCACTTTATTGACGTTTGATTCATCGGCGGCCGAGAGTGAAAGACACCGGCGCCGGGGCGACATTTTTCCATATATAAAATAAAACGGCGCTCTCTCTCTCCCTCTCTCTCTCACCTGCCGGCCTCTCATCTTTTTCTTTGGAAATAAGAAGTAACGCGGCCCCCGTCTCTCTCTCCTTTTTCCTCTCTCTCTATCTCTATTGATTCGCGCGATTCTCGACCGCGTGCACATTGGCGCGACGTGTTCTTTTTTCTCTCTCTCCATACATATATATATTCTTTTCTACCGACGCTGCTCGCGTTCACCCCTTCCCGCGGCCCAAGAAGAAGCTCCAGCGCGTTCATTTGCGCGAGATGCTCCGTTTCTGCGCGAGCGGAGAAAAGAGGGAGAGAGAGAGAGCTTTTATTTTTTTTTCGGGAGCTCGCGCGCGCGCGTGTGCACCTTTTATGCCCGAGTTACATTCATTTCGTAACGCACGCGCGCCGTGCCGTCGTGTTTCTTTATCTTGGCAGCAGCGTCGCCGCGATTCGAATTCAATTTCCGCTGAATTAAAAGAAGTGGGGGGCGGGGGAGCAACGGCAGAACGATATGACGCGCTCCGTCGAGATTTTTACGCTCGCCGTAATTTGCCGAAACCCTGGATTTTGAACGGGCATTCAGTCACGAACGAGTACCTACTATAGGGATTTTAATTCTAAGTCGCTATTTTTCGTACAGGGACTTTATTCTTGTGTTTTCACGAGTTAGCTGCGTCCTCCAATGCAAACTAGATCCTACTTTACCTCATAAACTCAATTAGCTAATCATCTTGATTTATTTGCAAAATGGCTGACGAACAAAACCAAAGCTTGACTTGATCATTTTGAAACTTAGAAACAAATCACGACTTCTGTCTCTTTTGTTAACTTCATTACAATTATAAGTTGCGTATCTGCCTCACGTGAAAAAGATGAGAGTGAATGGTAATACTAATATTTTTAAAGTTATATTGAACAAATATTGCTTTCTTTTGCGGAATGAAGAATTGTATAACAATATTTGATCTATATTTTACTATTAATAATTTTTATCGCCTTATTCCAGAATTTATTCATAAAAGACTACCATACTACTATTCCGCCTTTCTGTGAATTAATTGCTTTTTTATATAAATATATATGCTAATCAATGGTAATATAAATCGTCGGATCTGTCATTTCATAATACTAAGAAGTAATTCCGCATACTTCCGTCGAAACAATTATTAATGTAAGGTATAATTTGCGGGAAGTCGCTGTAACAATTATACGATTCTTCGTGTATCGCTCGAGACTAGTACAAGCTTGGCGCGGTAACGCAAAGTAAATAGAAATTAGCATTTGCAACTTCCTAAAAGTATGGTAATTTCGCGTGGATTTATTCCGGAGCAGGGCCTTCTCTTTGCGAGTGCGTGTGTGTGGGTGCGCGGAAGAATGAAAGGAAGAAAGGGAGTGAGAGAGGCGGAGACACGCTAGTCGGCCCCCTAGTCAAATAAGAAAAGAGAAAAAAAAGAGAAAAAAAAAGAAAAGAAAGAGGCGCGTGGGCGCGTGAAAACGGAAAAGAGAGGGAAAGAAAAAGAGATTGGAAGGTATATACATATAGAGAAAGTTGGGCGGTAGGTAAGTGAGAGAGTGTGTGCGGGGTTGCTGCATGAGGTGCATTGTTGTTGTTTCAGTGCTCGCCTCCATGCCAGGTCTGACGCTCAACTCCCTGAGCACACCGTCGGCGAAGAAGCTCTTCACCTGCCAGCTGTGTGGCAAGGTGCTTTGCAGCAAAGCATCCCTGAAGCGCCACGTGGCCGACAAGCACGCCGAGCGACAGGAGGAGTACCGATGCGTCATCTGCGAGCGGGTCTACTGCTCGCGAAACTCCCTGATGACCCATATCTATACCTATCATAAGAGCAGACCCGGCGACATTGACATTAAGTTCTTTTGAAGGTTTAGATAAGGTAGGGCGCCAACTACAACAACAACAACAACCATCAACAAAACAAACGAATAAACTATTAACAAAGAGACAAAAACCTTGTTCTTAACTCTTTAATCTCTTTTTGCTCGGATTTTACTTAACTCTGTATTTTTTACACGACTAACAATGCAATCATCGGTCTTTTTTATCTCTCTCATTCTTCCTGACCAAGTGGTTCAACAGCATCATTAGCCACTTTTTGTTTTCTTTTTACTCGTAATATGGCTCAATTTTTAAGCTTTTGGGTCTCTAGGAATTTCACGGCTCTTTTGACATTCACGGGCTGATATATATTGTGGGTTTGATGACAAATTTGGGATAAGCAACAGATCCATCGAAGCGACCTTGACTTCCATTTATTAACAAAACTGTTCTAAAACCTTCACTTACGCCCATCTTCATTTCCTTTTTTGACTACTTTTTTTCGTTTTCATAACTGGTATGAGTTTTTATTATTCCTACTGTTTAACATTAATGTTTTTAATAATACTCATAATTTTTTCATTATTTATAATTGTTAATGGGGTTTGCATGTTGCGCGAAGTGTTATTCTTTAAAATTCACTTTGATGACTATTTTTTTTTTATTTTATCTTTATCTTCTTACATATACACAACGTCAACGATGTTCTATAAATTTTTTGAAGTCAATTTTCAGCAGAAACTTGTTCAAATCACAAAAGATGACTACTCCAAAAAATTTAGAGAATATACCCTGGTAGCTATCCACATTTGCGAAATTAATATAATATATATATATATATAACAATGATTGACGAATTTGATATTATTCTAGTTAACAATTTTACATACTCTTCATATTAACAACAAGTAAGATTTCGAAATTGACAAATGCTACTTGAAAGATATTAGACAATGAAATTTCGTAATTTTACAAGGATATTTAGCACGATTAGATATCATCTTAACCTTTACCTTCCACATCTTTTATATAAGATTCGCAATTTATTTCTACTCTCCAACGTCCGTAGAATGCCTGCCGGTTTTCGGGGTCATTGATCCGTCTCTTCCGGTCTGTCCAATTTTCTCAGGAGAAGTTTAACCGCTCCGCACGACTCGAGAACGAACTGCGCCGACCATTGTTAAAATGCGTTTATACTTTCATTTTTTGCTGACAACAAAATGAATTTTTCCTCCTCCCTAGCCGGCCCTCATCCGCCCTCATCCGTATTGTGAAAATCACAAAAGTTCCCTCATCCATTCGGATCTGACGAAGAAAAAGTTTTTTCCTCCTAGTCTCGTTCTCGAGTTCGAAGGGTTTGGCGAGCCCATATTGCACGATAATGCGGAATAACACGTCGGCTCGAAAGATACTGCAAAAAAAGCTTCAGGTCCTCCACTAATCCAAGGCTATCCTTCTTTTATTTATTTATTTATTTTTAAAGATACTAACTCCTCTTTTACTCCCCCTCCCATTACGTATGCTTATGTATTTTATTTTGTATACGATTATAAGTATCTGTGTTTGCTTTTGTAATGTTTCTTTTTTTACGTTTGCTTTTGGTGTTCGCTGTTGTGTGCATGCTGAGTATTAATGTAATACCTTGGTGCGACTTTTTTTTACAGAACATTTTCCAATAAACGTATAGTATAGCTTTTGGCTATTCGTGAACGGTAGTCGATGAAAACATATATGTATACAAATGCAAAGGAGTAATGTATAACTCCCCCAATCTAGGGATTTTACATTACAACAATTTCACATCTAACTCTTAATGGATTTGATAACAATTCTATAATGCACGATTCTACTTTTGATTTTAAAAATAGTATGAAATATGGTAAACGAGATTGTTACTAACCCTATTTTTTAAAAGTCACTAATGGATTATTAATCTTCTTTACGCTGAAGTATATTAAACTCTCAGTCGAGGTTGCTTCGATGGTACTTTCTTTAGTAATGACAGGTTGATTATATTGTTGGTACTTAATAATAAACATCTCCAAATATTAATCCTCTAAAATTACTTTGAAAAGAAAAGATGCTTACATTTTAATAATAAAGTTTATATCGAAGCCTGATATATCAAACTAATGGTCATGAAATCGTAATGAAAATTAATATTTCATGTCGTTTTCCTTTCAGAGGGTTAATAAACAAAATAATTTAGTACTTCTATTAATCTGTATATTAACACTTATTAATTTTTCAGTCGTATCTTCCATTCGAAATGTTATAAATAGATTTATAAAGACAGCCATAATACAATATTAATGTATTATACTATAATTATGAGCAATAACATTTATACATCAATACAATAACGAATAGCAAACTCATTTATTGCATTTGAACTATGGTATTGCTGAATGCGCGCTTTAACAATTTACTCCAAGTTCATTACAGTACTTAACGCGGGTAAATGCACAATAACACATTAAATCGCTTATGGCCGCAAAGCCATTGTAAAGGAAGCTTCTCATTAAAAATGGCAATTTTTGATAAAGGCAAAAGGGCAATTAGTCGAAAGAAATCGAATGGAGGAAACGATAGCGGGTTAAATTATACGATAGGATGAAAAAAGGGTCTAACACGCATGGCGGAAATCAGTGCAGCAGCGGCAGCAGCGCTGTGCTACAGTGGGTTAATCGCACTCTCGGGGGGAGCAGCAAAGAAAGCAAGCGTCGCTGCAGTTGTGTGGCTAAGCGAGCGTGTGAACGGTCTTCCTGTTTTTGCATTGCAGGTACGGGTAACGGGATGCAGCATGCAGCGCCGCCCGCGGCGGCAGCAACGCCTCCCCTAGCCGTGTACCGGATGCCGCCGCCCACGGCTGGTGGCATAAACGAGCCCCAGGAGTGCCCCTACTGCCGGCGCACCTTCTCCTGCTACTACTCGCTGAAGCGCCACTTCCAGGACAAGCACGAGCAGTCGGACACGCTCTACGTCTGCGAGTTCTGCAACCGGCGCTACCGCACCAAGAACTCCCTCACGACCCACAAGAGCCTCCAGCACCGCGGCTCCAGCGGCATGCTGAAGCGCCTCCTGAAGACGTCCGCCATCAAGAACGTCCTCGGCAACATGCAGCAGCACCAGCAGCAGCAGCCGCAGCAGCAGCAGCAGCCGCAGCAGCAGCAGCCGCACCAGCAGCACCCGGCCATCCAGCAGCAGCAACAGCAGCAGCTGCTGCCGCAGCCGCCCCAATGAAAGCGGTGGTGCCAGCAGCAGGCTCCACTCGCGGCGCGCCACCACCACCACCACCACGTCCACCACCACCACCACCACCGCCGGCACCACCACTTCCCCCACCACCACGCCAGCCGCTGCCACCACCACCACCGCGCCGCCCTCCTCCACGGCGAGCCGCAGCAGCAGCAGCACCACCAGCAGCAGCAGCAGCAGCAGCAGACCGCGATGATGCTGCTCGACAAGGGCGGCCTCGCCGGCCTCTCCCTCGTCCCGGTAAAAGACGAATTCTCGCTCCCGGCGTAAAGGCACAAGCGTATTAGGGGGCGCGAGATTGATCGAGCTATGATGTAAGGTAAGGACGTCCCTTGCTGCGCGCTGCGCATCCAGCCACGAAGGATAGCGCGTTTAAAATTATTGTAGACTTTTAGCGTTGGGCGTTTTCCCGCTCGAAATACGGTCAAGACTAAATGCAATCCAAAGATATGAAGAATTTTCAAACTAGATGATGATACACGACGGAGGGGGAGAAAAATTTTTCAACTGACTGAGAAAAAACGCGCACAATGTAGAGCGTCAACAAAATAAGTCTTTCGGCTTTATTAACGCTGCATTATATACAATTACTCGGCTCGCCGACTATGAATTCGAAATGTCTTCCGAGCGGGAAAAACCAGCGACAACACAACTGTCCCGACGGACATTGCGCATATAGCGATCACGATGAATATCGTGAAGTAAAAAATAAAAAAAAACATTAACGCTCGTGTGTGTTAAGTTATATGTGGGTATGTGTGTAGGTGTCATACATACTTATAGGTGTGTACGTGTGTGATTAACAAATGGTTTTAAGGAAAAAAAAAACACATAATACTGTAAACAAAAAACAACTTGGTCTATATCGTGAATGTATGTATGTATACATAGAACTTATTTTAGTGACAGGGATCGAAGATGAATTTTGATGATTACAAAGTAAGTCTAAACGGAAAATTCAATTACAAAATCCTAATGTGCTCAAATTTAAGGAAAGAAAAAAAAGTCTCACCAAAACGAACGCTCCGATAAATATATATTTGAGGGGAAGGAAGGGGAGAGGGTTAAAACGAGTTAGGGGTGGGAGGGGGCTTTAACAGAGAAAAAGTGAAAGATATAAGCTAGAGGCGCGTAAGATTTGTACAGAGATGAAGCGATTAAATAGAGGAACGGATTTTCCCAAGGATAAATTATAAAAAATGTGAAAGAGACGAAAAATAAATAAAAAAAAAAAAAAAAAAAAACGTTGTATAGGTCCATCGCGAGCGCGAATTGCAAAGTATATTTTTAACTTTTTAAATGCTAATATTTTGAATCGTGTATATAAATATATACATATATATATACATATATATATATATTCATACAATATTAATGAAAAAAGACGAATATTCTCTCGTTCTGGTTTTATAGGAAAAAAGAGGAAGTGGAAAACAAAAGAATGGAATGGAAGGGAAGAAAAGAGATATATGGTGAATTCGATACGAACGAATGCCTCTCCAGGCTTGTGCGAGTTATCGTGTAGCCCGGTTTTTCCCCTTCGTTCTCGAAGCCTCTTTCTCCGTGCCCTCAATTGGCAATTGTGCAATATTACATTCGTAAGACTTTTAAAACTGGGTGCGAAGACGGCTAAAATTAATCGAGGCTTTTTGAAAATGTTCGGTCGATTGTCAAAAAAAAAAAAAAAAAACAAGAAAAAAATATGGACAGAGCCCTCTTTTCGGGGGGAAAATACGGTGCTCGAATAGAAAGAGACGAACAAATTTTGTACGGTTCAGTTTTGACGAAAAGCACGAAAATTATTGAAGGTGAATTTTTAAATTTTCCTGGACAAAAACTAAATCTTCATATTTTTCTATACTGCGAAATTTAACAAATATTAAAATCCGAAGCCTGGAGTAGCATTCGTGAGAGAAACACTGGGCGGGAAATTGTTCAACGCAAAACATTCAGGTTATAAACTCAGCATATGGGGGAACGAGCAGAAACAAACTGTACGAAAAAAATGCCATTTATATATATTAAAAAAAAATCACACGTAAGTACAAATTGCTGAGAAAAAGGGGAGGGTTACGTCTGCCGAGCGTGATTTGGTTCTACGTAGCGAGAGATAAAAAAAAGAGGGATTCAATTCAGAAAAAGTCTTCGAAACTGTTAACGAGGGATGGGGGTTGGGGAAACAAAAACATATCTTTTAAATAAAAATGCACGATGTATACCGGACAAAGACGATACGATTTTTTAGATTTTAGTCGTGGAGATGATTAAGAAAACAAGGTAACAATTAGTTACGCTTATCTATATATTCAGTGGGATCAGTGGGGCGATAAAAATTTCATTAGTTTGTAATTTGTATTCGGGAGAAGGCCTCTTGATGAAAAATAAAGAAAAGAAATTTAAAAAAAAAAAAAATTGCGCATAGGCTACGCATAATGTGGAATGCTGGCAAAATTGTGAGATTTTCGAGTGAAAATTACACTTGTTTCGGACCTGGCGAAACGAATGAAAATAAAAGATATACGAAGTCGTGGCGTTTGTGAAATTAAACCTAGTCATTTCGGGAATTCTGAATTTCTGTGATAAGAAAAGGAAGAGTCGGAATTAAAAAAAGGGGAGGGGAGAGGATATAAAAATTGAGTATGACGAAAAAGAGGCCTCCACATTATTGTGCAAGTAGCCGTGCGCGCATTTTGTCGTTTGTTGTACAAGGAAAATTAAAGGATACAAATTGGCTATTAAAATTATTCTGAAATTCTGTGATGTTCTTTCATTTTAATATTAGATAATGAGAGAGAAGCGCTAAAAATTTATTGGAAAAAAAAAATCGTATACGGAATTTACGTCGATGTTTAGTGATGTATATGTAAAATTGTAAAGAACTTAAATCTAATGACTGTATGAAAAAAGTAACAAAGAAAATCTTCCAAACGTTAAGGATTTTTTTAAGGGTAAAAAAGGAGGCGAGAGGAAAGAAAATGCCGTTGCCGTCGAGCAGGTCGCGCTATTTGATTTGTTATTAAATTTGTTTATAATTATATTAGGATAATTTTACGAGTAGGCAATGGAAAAGAAAAAATTCTAAAAGAAATTAAGGGGAAAAAATAAGCGAAAAATAATCGCGACTATACGATGCCAAAGGCCAAATGACTGCTCGTTGATAAATAAATTAATTCTATGTTTGTGCTTTTTCGAAAACGAAACCAAAGTTGTAGAAGACGAGTTTTAATTATTATTCGCGCATGCACTCGGCTCGGCGGCCTCGGCCCAGCCTCTCGCTTTGTAGTTAATTCATAAAACATATCTTTTTCAGGGTATATAATAGACACTTGCCCTTTGTCATTGAATTTAATATCTCGCGATAAAGGAAAGAGAATATCAACGGCGGGCGATTGCTTAAATATTTAGTGGGGCGAAAGGGAAATCTTCTAATGATGTGCCAAGTATTTTACTTTCGAAATTACGAATATATAATAGAAATACGTTAATTGTAACTTTTACACTTGAGTGTAGCAGGGAGAGAGGAAAGGGTGCGTCGTGTAATTCTTTCTTTTATCATCATTTTTCACGGGGAAGACGTTTTACCTGCTCTGTCGCCATCGAATTAAGCTTACACTATCCAGCGTAGCGTTAAAGAAAAGTAATATAAATAAAGGTATCGTATGGGAATAAGAAGTCAATCATTATGGTGTGCATAATTGAAACATTTCGAGCTCTTCGAGCGTCTAATTCTTTTTTCGCCTCGTTCGACGAATTTCGAGAGACTTATCATGAGGAACGAAGAGAAATGTTTTTAACTTATCTATTTTTATTTTCACTCTATAATATTATCATACGCGTGTACATATGATATATCAATAAAATAGATACGGATTCTTCATGTATGTTGTATATCAAAGGCTGGCAATGGTGGGAGATAATATAATGTGACTTTCGCATTTGAGATATTGCAATGAAATCGGTAATACTAAAAACGGGAACGCGAGGAAAGCAGTAGGTGGGTCTGTATTACACGTAAACATATACATATATTTATATATATTTTAAAAAACTTTCAAAAGGGATTCCGATGCTTGCGAGAAGAAGTCCGATAAAAATATTCTTTACAGGGGAAAAATCCGTTTATTTTTATCCGGTTTAACTTCAAGAGGGTCGTCGGTGAAGAAAATTTTCTATTCCATTCGTTCTATGAAACTTTGTTCTTAATTTCAATGGGAGTCGCGTGAATCTTTTGCTTATCGAAACGAGTACAGCGCGCCTATATATTTCTTTCTTAATACTTCAGATATCTATATATGCATTTCAGCCCAAAACGAGGGACAAGACTTAATAATTTTCTCTTTATTATTTTTATTTTATATTTCGGAGCTACTTCCGATCGGGCTTTCAACAGCTTTGAAGGAGCTCACTTTGATTTTCTGGCGCTGTGAAAGAAATACTTTGATAAAGCGAATTTATTTCGGAGAAGGCTGATTTTTATAATTTTAAAATGTCAGTTTAATTAAGGGTTAAATGAAAAAAAAAATTATGTGTAACTTTATCTGTTTTCGCCTTTTAATTCCTGAATTTAGAAGGAATCGACTGATTAGACTGTTTTTTTCTTGATTGGTTTAAAGTTCGTCTTGTTAATGTGATATTGACGTACCAAAGAGCATCGGAAAATCGTTTACCTTCTCGGGTTTACGTTACGTGTGGCTCATTATTTAAGGAAATTTTATCGCAGTAGTTGCTTCTACAACAGAAGTCAAAAAGTCGTCAATTTAGTCAAATATTACTTAGAAAAATTTTATTTGGTTTTTTGTGCATTGAAAAAGTTTATTTTTAAAAAAAGTTATAACGAAGAGTCACACGAATCTGAGAACATTAAGAATGTATTATTTCGTGGGATAATCGCTCTTTTTTGTTTAAAATACGATTCTTCATTTCGAAAGATAAAGCTTAAAAAAACGAATTGACTGTATACGTTGAGGTAAACAAGGGAAATGCGAAAAAGCAGCAACACAATATGTAAGGTTTTTGAATCGAAAAGCTTAGGGATTGTAATTACAAGGACAAAAGAAAATTTTTCGAATATAGAAAGAAAGACTACTTAGATTTATTTTTATTATGTCTTCAAAAAGACTTTAAATATAATATTTATATTGTGCCATATCTAATATTAATGAACCTTAAGTATAAATTAATTGTTATGAAAATTTTTAAATTTATCAAAAGGGAAATTTGCAAAAAAAGTGTGAGTGCGTGGGGTAGAAGACGATGAAAAGAAATACAATCTTACATACAGATAAAGAAGGAAACCATAAGTAAAATGGACAGGTATCGCCCGTACTGTTTATTCAATAATTATTCTTAATGATCATTAGCATTTAAGCGATCGTAAGAGAGAATTAAAATAAATAAAATCATCTTTACTGTAACGGAGAAAGAAGCATATATAGATTAAAATAAAAAAGAATGTCTTTTATCAGCGTCGCATTCTCATGGTACTAACGAACTTTCATATCATTATTTACCTTATCGCCAATCTTGCGGCAGGCCGTCGTAGTTACTTTTCGTGCCGCCGAATACTTTCATCTGGATGAATGGACCAAAGTTAGCTGTTGCTCGAGCTATCACGACTTTTAGCGAAATATAGGTGCACGTCTTTCTCGATCGTCTTTAAAAGCGATTCGACATTTTTACATGTGTGTGCTCAAATTATACGAACAGTTTCTAGCATTTTCACATTGTCCTTGACAAAAGTCCAATGAAAATCGCGTACACGAGTAGGAGTTCTAAACTTGATGGATTTTCTTGTGACAGAATTATCAAGTAGTAAAAATAAAACATTTTTGTGTGTTTGTTAAAGTGCCACTTCCGGACTTTTAGACAGGATCATTAAGGTATACTCTTGCACATTGTATACGAACGTAGAAAGAAAAAAAAAACATTTGTCAACGTGTAAATAAGGCGTACACTTGGCTTTTCGAGGTAACGAAAATAACGGAGAAAGTAAAGTTGCCGAACGATTGTAAGAAAAAGCCAAGCGTTAGAGAGAAAGGTCGTAAGGTATAAGCACAGCTGACTTTTAAGATAATTACTAAATAGTATATCTATTTGTACACATATCGCGCGATTTAACTGTATGTACTCTGTTATCTCTGTTCCCATATTTTTACTGCTCATTCAATAGAAATACAGTCACGCGTGAGAGCGAGGAGACGATTTTGAAAAAGTCGGCGCTCTCATTGTGTCTTCTGCAGACTCTATGTATATTACTTTCTTCGCACATATCGTCGCGGCGGCAGTTTTTTGCTTATTTTTCATGTAATGCACTTCGAATCGTCGAATGCCCGCGTCTACACTCAATCGTCTTTCATCATGAGCATTATCGTTGTGCGAAGTTTTTCTTATTAGTTAGTTTTCACATACACGTTTGTATGATAAACTGAGTCGATGGCACGTTATGTTAACTCTTTATGTAAATACGTATACATGCATATATTATGTATAATATAAATAAGTTTATATTTTCTAAGATATTTCATTGTCTTATTAATATTATTAATTATTATTAATATTATTATTATTATTTTTAAGCTATTTTCTCATTAGGCACGCTCTTGAAGTGATTGTTGAAATATGTTTAGTAAAGCTTCTATATCAATTTAATTATTATATACATCATTCTCAATATTATTATCATCATTATCGTCATCATGATTATTATTATTATTATTATCATATGTTTATTATTATTAATATTATTATTATTGATTATTATTGAAAATGGCAATTATGATACCGATTGTAAATCATTTTGCAGCGATAGCTCTTGATACATCTTTATAATTAAGAAAGTGTTTTCTTTTTTTTATATTAATAATTGTTTGTAAACTTGCTTCAAAGGTATACACCCACGTGCAAGTATATGATAGAGAAAGATCGCGGAAAAAGAGAAGCGATGTCTAAATTAAGAGCGCGTGGCATCGCATTTTTAACGAAAAATAAAAAAAGAAAACCAAGCGCTTCCTCTGGTTATCGCCGCTAAAGTTGCGAAAGGAACAACCTCTGGCAGCTTCTTGTATCGTTGATTTTTTTTTAAATTATTTTTTCCAAATGCAGTTAGATGCGATCACGATTTGTGTCTCAACGTTGTTAAGTGATATGTAGGCGTATACATTTTTTCCCACTTCATTAAAAAGCAGGAACACAAGTTAATAAGGGTTAAATAAGACGGGCCTGTGTAACGCGGTCTACTACCAAACGTCCAAAAACTTTGCCATTATAATAGACTATGATTTGTATACTAAAAGATTTATTAATTGGGTGCTTTCAAAAATTTTTCAATGAAAAGTAAACTTCTATTCATGATGTGTGATATCGTCCGTGAGTTGTTGAAGAATCGCGTAAAAAAGTATGAAAACACACAATTAAATAAGAAAAGAAAACATGTGAAACAATCAATTGTATGTAATAATATTCACCAACAATCTTTCGCATTAAAATTGTTGACGTTTGGAGTTATCCAAGAGCGTATCACGGTTCGATTAATCTAATATGTAACAAAGTGCAACACGCTGCCTTGCTGAACAGTACAAGTACAAAACGAATACAAATACATAAAAACACGTCTTCGATTTAATGAAGGGAAAGAATTCTGGTAGTTAAGATATTAAAAAAAAAAAGAAATTGTTAATCGTAAGGAAATAATAACGGGATAAAAAGGTAAAAATGGAAACACACGAAGTGAAGAGAAATCTCCGTACACAACGGCGCCGCCCGTCTCACTTTGTAGAAAAAAGCGCGCAGAATGAAAGATGAAAAAAAAAAAATTAATAAATAATAATGAAAGAAAACGAACACGCGGCGTCGCGCGTTCGCCATAAATACCTCAAAAGCTGCCGCAAGCCTCGGGAGCCTCGATTTTCTCCGACGATTGTACTCCAACTCGCGGGATCGAACGTCAGTTTTCGACTCTGCACGAAGTGTACGCGCGCAGCGTGTGTGCACTCTATGACTCGTCTGTCCTTCGCATATGTAAAAAAAGAAAATATGAAATAAAAAAATAAGTAAATTTAAGAGAAAAATAGGTAAACTCGTCCATGCTCTTCAAAAGCGCGCGCACACGCGCGGTCATGTTTAACACTGCCAAAGCAAACTTTGTAAAGACTCTTTGTCGCGTCGAAGGGAAAATGGCCCAAACTGACGTTCGTCTCGCGCGTATTTTAATGTATCGATTGTCAACCGAGCAAACGAAGCTTTAGAAAGCAGAGCCACTTTCTCAATTGAAAAGGTTTATTCAAGCAAGAAGTTATACCGGAGTTTCATTATTTTCCATTTCTAGATAGAATACTTTTATAAATATTAATAATGGCATATTTAACATTCTTTTTATAACGTGAAATATTTTTATTGATCAATGCCATTGATTTTCATACTATTTTCAGAATGATTGTATTGAATAAGTCTGTTGATACTTTAAATGTAACATATAAGTGATACACGTTTAATATTTATAAAAGTATAATTAGCTGATATTAATCGGGAAAAAAGAAAAAACTCCGTTATAGCTTGTCCACGAAAACATAATAAAGAAAATCAACAATGGCGAAAATCTTAAAAAAATGTAAAGAAAACGCACAAAAAAGGAGGTAGAAATGGGCTCCTGCTCTTCTCATAGCTCTGTATGTATGTGTGTGCGTGCGCGCGCGCGCGCGCAATGTATAAGCTCGAGGTCGCGGTGCGCCGGAGACGCAGCAGCGGCAGATTCTCATTTTTAGCTACAATAGTTGTTGTACTTACGTCTCGTATTTTATCAATAATGTCTGGACATTTGGATTATGCGGGCCTCGCGCGTCAGCCAGGCTCCCCCGGGGCCAACTACTCTTTTTCTCTCAGCTCCGCGTACTCTATGTTTTACACGTACATATACTTATGTAGCGCGCGCGGAGAGCCATACTCACACACCCAACGTCATAATAAGACTTCTATCGGCGCGCACCCGCGCAACTATAAACGTAATCGCTTCTTTCAATTATTGTACAGAATTGCTCGACAAATACAATTACGCTCTGCGACTCCACATACACACACACCGAACACTGCGAATACGTGTACTACACATAACGAAGGCATATGATAATGTATATGTATAAACGGCCCTGGCGGTGCAAGGCGCGCGCGAGTCCCGCCACGTGCACAGCAGTCGCCATATTATATTTTACAGAATATTTATATATTATATACATATATATTGTTCCGTTATCGCAATTATATGTCGATGCAGTGAATCGACTGTGTAATTTCTATTATTCTAATGAAGAACGAGCGGATTATAAATATATATTCGGGCACCTCTCCGACTTTCAGCTTCGTGATAAGAGAATTAAAAGTGATGAATAATAAGAAAATAATAAATAATAAATAAAGAACGAACGAACAATCAGCTTTTCTGCGCACACTCGTCGCTGAGCGCGCTCGCGAGCGGACTCGTCTCGTGATATATATACGCATGTATGTGAAACAATGTGCGCCGTAAGTTTTGTCGCGCTGTATATACTGCTCTGTAATCGCTCAGCAGCTGTGCGTTCGCGCGAGAGCCTTCACACGCGTGTATTTTTCTTTGGGGTTTGGCGCGAGGGGGTGAAAAGGCTGGACCGTGGAGTTCCATGCACGTAAAGAGTGAGCGAGAGGAAGACGAAGGCCTCGTGGTGTTGAGACCCAGCCGCGGAGCGAACGAGTCCGACGCGTCGCCGAGCGAAGTATATCTTTTTTCTTTTTCTTAATTTTCTTTTTTTCGAGGTTTTTTAGTTTAAACCGAACATACAAGCACTTATCGAACTTACTGTGTAATCGAGCATTCCAAGTAACCGAGAGGAGGATGAAACGATGGAGAAGGTTTAAAAAGCGATTTTATAAGAGTGTATAGTTGAGGATATGGATGAGAACGAGCGAGCGACAGAGAGCAAGAGAGAGAGCGAGAGAGAGAGAGAGCGAGAGAGAGAGAGAGAGAGAGAGAGAAAGAGAGAGAGGTAGAGTGCAAGAGAGACCGAAAGGGAGAAAACACGAGTGAGAGAGGACGACAGTTGGAACGAAAGGGTTCTGACGTTATAATCGTAAACGACGTGCGTCGCATCTTTTTAGGCTATTAATATTACAATTACACGATATTAAGATTAATTAATATATAATTATATATTAATGAATAAGTGTTTATTCGCATTTTTAACATGATAAGGAATTATTATTATAAAAATTCAATAATAGTTGTTGGTGTAATATTATGAAATAAATCTTTAACGATACAAAATCTACTTTTTTTCCATCCAATCTCCTTCCACTATTGTTCCTTCATTTTTATTGCACACTTGACATACATTCGATATAACTAGTATAAATAAAATATTTATATAGCCAGTTTATACAATTCATCCTATCGAGGACAAGTACCTGCTTAAATCTTTTTTCACACTTTTGTTTGTATTTGATTTTTCATTATACGTCATAAGTAATTCTGAATTTTTCATGCCAGAATCTTTCGGCCTTTCAAATAATTTTCGACTTTCATAATTATACGTGCCATTTCTCACTCCAAGCCCATGCGGTGAATCACTCCTCGAACCCACTGGACGCGGCAGAGGAACTATGATATCTAAAGGCTTCACGGGTTTTATTTTACTCAATTTTCTAGCTTCATCCATCGAAATTACGTTATCATTAGGCTGGATTTCGCCTTCAACAGATGGTCGAGCTGTCTGATATTTTTTGAAGATTTTAGCATAATCTACCAGCTGAGTATCCGGATGAAAAAATCCATCACCTTCAGTATTGTCACGCTGATTATTAGAAGAAGAATCAGGAACCGAACGAGCTTTTCTCGTGTGGGACGTCATGTTTTCCTTATGTAAATGAATATGACTAGTGGAATTATTATTTATAGAACTATTATTTATTTCCTTGGTTTTATTGCGTTCCTGCTCATGAAAATGTTTATGTTTCAATAAACATGGTACTGGGTCGGTTTTATTATCCTAAAAAAGAATAAGGTTTTTCATTATTCACATTAGATTTTCGGGCAAATTGCGAAAGAATAATTTTTAATGGTAACTTCTTTTTAATTTACAAAAATTAATACAATAACGAATGAAAGTACGTGTTTTAAGTAGACAATTATGTAATGTATTTATAACGTAATTAAACACGAAAATAGGAACAATGGAAGCTCATTATACAAGATGGACTGTTTGATAACTTACCTTACATTGTACTTGGACAAAGCAGACGAAAAGTATGAAATAAAGTATTCCATTCATATTGCACTTTTATTTTTAGCTTTTTAACAGTAAAGATAATTTATTCACAGCAAAAACTTTAACGAGCTCATAATATGTATGAGCAATCTATTAAGTTTTATTTAAAATTATAACGGTGCATGTATTCACGAAAATAATTGCAAACGGCAAAAGCATACATTCGGCCGCCGGCGAATGAGAAACGAATGAAAGCCTCTCGCTAAAAGTTGTATTGTTGCGAAGAAACTGAATGTTTACGAGCGTTCTGATTTATTTGAAAGAGTCATGAAGTCGGTGCACAATAGCGAGTTGTTAATTGATTTTGAACTTTATGTATGTACGGCAAAGCAAACCTATTCAAACAAGACCAAGCACTAAAGCATTCAGATTCATTGATTTAATGGTATTGTCGTTTTATTTTATTCATTACTTTTAATTGAAACGGTTATTCTGTCTTAATGTTGTTAAAGTAAAGGATGAAAGATACGTAATTATTAAAATTAATTAATTTCTGTAAAAGAATTTACTTATTTTCACATTATTGCCATCTTACTCGGTTTAATGAAAAAACGTCCTAAAAAGTACTTACATAAACGATTCCTGTTTTACCGTAAGAAATCTGGAGATAAGTTTTTAAAAACTCAAATAAATATAAATAATCTGCAGTCGATATGGTAGAAATTCGCAGCCGTCCATGATACAGCTTTCACTCTCGGCGACTCGGCGTTACCAGCGCGGGTTATATAGAGGCGCTGCGAAAGCGTGTCTACAGTATCTGGACATGTGCTGTGAAGAGCGGTGAGCGGTGTGCCGAACGTCAACGATCAGCTGCAATGTTTTTTTTTCTTGTGAAATTGACAGTGTTCGTACGTGTTTTCTAATTGTGTGCATGAAGCTGCAGATGATTGAATTGTCAAAGAGACTTTAGCAAGAACAACCAAAGATTGGTAAGTAGAACTTTATGTGGGTTTTCAAGGAAAAAGCAGTTTTGAGGTTATATTCTATTATATTGTCAAAAAAGAAATGTACATTGAACAGCTGTTTTATGCTTATTTGTACTTTTATTTTTACCAACAATTGATATTTCTATTAATTTTTTAACTATGAAATGCGAATATTTTATTAAAAGGACTTCAAACTGGTTTGTTTACAACGTACAATCAGAACAGTAAGTGGTATTTTAATCCACAGATGGCGTAGAGTAGACGATTTTGAGATAAATTCCTTTATAACACTTATAAGCAGATTCATTATTTTATTGTAGATAAATAGGATGACGCACAAATAAATGATGATAATATCAAAATATAGGCTCGTCATATTTATAAATTATTGTTAAAGAAAACTTATTTAATTGAAGCGTACTCAACATATCAAAGATATTATTCAAAATTAATTATTAGAATTTGTTAATGTTTTTCGAGTTCTTCAAAATAAACACTATCTTAATCAATTCCGACAATTTTTTAATATTTCGTGAATACCGAAGCATTGGCAATCTAATCTTCGATGTTTTTATAGAGTCGATAATGCAGTCACCCTGCTTGCTTGCTTCCCCCGTTTTTCCGTTCGGTTTAGGGAGAAGAGGACAAGCAAAGTTTGCGCAACACCGTTAACATCAGCATTAAAAATAAAAGTCGCATATAAAATATCGTCATTTGGATGATTTCAAATGGCTCGAAGGCCTCTTGATAAGGGTGACAAATTTGCAATCGTAAATCGACTGCGACATCGCGTATTATCTATCAGTGAAACTCATCCGAATTAATATTATATGAAACTTTTCGGGAACAGATCTAAATACTTGAATTATCTTTTTATGATTCATAAGATGATAATTAATTTCTAGAATATTATTAACACGTACATCTATACATTTTTAAAATAATAATGTAAGAAGAAAAACTTCTATTATTGAATGACGTCATTTCATATTAATATAGTAAGGTTTCCCAATTTTGAGAATGTAATATTTAAATCAATAGTTTAAGCAATATAGAAATTATTAACCTAAATAGAATCATGAATAATGGATCATAATTTTACTAATGCATGTAATATAATTCGATAAGTGTGTTATTTGAATTAAGTAATGAAAGTCAAATTAACTAGTTATTTACTTTCACAATAGAGAGTGCCGCCTGCCGTTAATTAAGGTGGCTTCACCGCGTTAATTGGGAAGATTAATAACATTTTTTTACAATCCTTTGTCCACATAGTATAATGAAAAAAATGATATCATATAATAATATGATTTATAATATAACAAAAAAAAAATTTTTTTCAATGAAATTTCAATATTGCAACAGTAGATATCGCAAGTTGAAAAAAAATTCAACTATCAATGATAATCTTTTTATTTTTGATCCAATTCAAAATTGGAAGGGCTCATTTTATTCCTTGTGCAATGTCATAGGGAGTCAACTATATCAAAATTGAAAAATTTTCAAAACCTACAAAGATACATCCACTTGTTTATATATTCGTGTATGCTTTCTAGACAGTTTAGTTAAACAAATAGTTGTATCTTTACGGGTTTTGAAAATTTTACAATTTTGATATCGTTGACTCGCAGTGAAATTGCACAAAGAACAAAATGAACTTGTCCAATTTTTAATCGGATCAAAAATAAAAAAGATTATCATTGATAGTTGAACTTTTTTTTAATTGGCGATATCTACTTTTGCAATATTGAAATTTCACTGAAAAAAATTTTTTTTGTTACTTTATGAATCATATTATTATGTGATATCGTTTTTTACATTATACCATGTGAACAAACGATTGTAAAAAAATGTTATTATTCTTCCCAATTAAGGGGCTGATGCCACTTTAATGTTTAAAAATGACTATAGTTCGTCCAAATTTCCTTATTATTTAGTTATAATAATTTTGAGTAATTAAAATAAAGATAGATATAAACAAAATTGAATCTTACTATCGAGTAATAAATATAAACAGTATAGTTTGAATGATAGTCCGACTGTATTTTATTATATTGTATACATATATTCTCATCATGAAACAAAATGTAGAGTAAAATCTGAAATTCTCTTGAACATCGACTATATTTTTCAATTTTAAAGTTTGAATTATTATATTTTGAATCCATGATCGATGAAATTACAAAGTTATAAAAAAGATTTAGTTATTTAATATGTGTAAGTTCAATTAACATGCCCAACATGGTTTCAGTTTGAGTTTAATAAATCTATTTTGACATTTCAATGAAAACTTTTCATGTACATAGTGTTATTTATCAAAACTTGAATAAATTAATACAGCAGTGGATATAATGCATCATAAAAATCTATAGTGGGTAGACCAAACTGAAACTGATAATCCATTTATCGCCTTTTCTAATTTATATTATTAGTGCAACATTTCAAAATTTAATAAAAAATTTTTTATGTTAAAAGGTAAATTAATATAGGATTTCCGAGTAACTTGCATGAGATATGTTTTATATTATTAATAACGTACATTAATAAATAATTTTATAGCGATACAGATCAATATTTTTTCGGATCGTTACAAGAACTTTATCATTTTGCTCATCACATACATTGTTTATATTGTTAAAGGAATCGGGAAAATACTATTGATAACAACAATAAAATTAGTAATAAAATAATATAATTAACAATTTTAATATAATATAATTTATAATCATATTTAATGGACGTATTAAAAAGATATTACAAAATTTGTTGTAAGTCAATAAATAAGTTTAAATTTTCCGCAATTAGACTTAAATGTTAATATTACTATCTCACTAAAACTGATTTATAATAGTTCTTCATAAATAATTTAACGAAGGGTGCAGGCGGCCTCTGTAAAGATATTTACGTTACTTCCTAAGGATTTTTAGCACATAGTTTACCTACACCCTATACTTATCGCGTTCTTTTCTTCATTCATGCATAACTTTTACTCTTCACACTCATTCAAAAATTAGCATCTCAAGGCCATTTCTTCGGACCTCGCGTCTGTGTAAATAAATAAATAATTTTTTTTTTAATTTTTCTTTAATATATATTTTTGCTGATTGCCATCGTAATTGTTAACATCCGTATATGTTTGATACATATATTCCTTTATATCTTTCACTCTTTTAATAAATGTCCCTTTACATTGAATACTGAAGTTTTAGTTATTATATTTTACTCATCACCCGTAATTAGGCCCGTGCACCCTTCCTATTTTACGTTTTAGGGAATAAATAGAAATTCTTACATGACTTGAAATATTAAGTAAGCTTGCGATCATTTTTTTGGGAAACATTTCGTTCTAAGTCAGGCAATATATGCATCTAAAGTTTATAAGTCTTTTATGAGTCTTCACTGAAATGGAAGTCTTTACCAATAGACCGGAAGTTTCATTTCAATAGGTACATCTTTGTATTTGCCAATAATGAAATATTTTGTATGTAATCTAGTTACTTAATTTAAATTCAATAAGGTTGATTCGTTACTGTAGTAAGCCGTAGAATTCTAAAAGTTTATTACATTTATTAATTTTCAAATGTATAAACAGTTAATCGGAAAGAAGATAAAATAAGCTTCAAATATAATGCAATATACCCATTGAATTGAAAAACTAAAAAAAATTCTTTGTATATAAAAGCGTATATACTTCGATGAAAAATAAAAAGAATTTAAAACTCAAGTATAGACTACTCGTTGTTCAGATTATAATATTGAAGGCAATGTTTTAAATTTAAGGAGACTGCAAAGTACTATAAATTCTTAATTGTACTCCCTTCCATTTTATATTTTTATACTTGCAGCAATTTTTTACGCTTTGTCACCTTTATATTGCTTCCGGTTCTCTTTAACTATTCGACTTAAAGAAATACTAATTGTATATTTTTCATCGAACATTTCAGCTCATTTATTTTGCTCTCATTTTACGCTACGAGGTAAAGCCGTGGACCAGACTCATCTGCATAATAATATTTTTAGGAGCTCCCAGATTACATTACTAATTTTTGAATTCGTAGCCGTTACAGATAAGATACGTGATAAATTTATTCATTATCAGTATAGGCAATTGAGTCAATAATCGAAGCAGAAGAGTATATATTCTAGACGATGAAGTGAAAGTATTTATTCTATTTTCTCTGTGTACTATATTCTAGAATCTTCTGATTTCTAGTATAGTGCAATGCTCTCAAGTTATGATCTTTGGTTTATTCACAAGATGCGCCATTATGTTTCTCGGAAAATGTAGGAAAAGAGCTCTTCAAATATTGAGTCATAGCCTTGTAGTTTTACATCTGTCGTTTTCGTCCCATATTGCAGATCTTGAAATGACAAAGCGCCATATCTAAAATTAAAAAAATTGTGTTAATCGATTTCTATTACGATAGTTATACTTGTAAGTAAAACTATGATTCTATTCAAAATATTTTTTTTCGTTTGTTATCTAAATAAATTGATTCATAAACAATTTCATCAATGCAATAATAGAGAACAGAGGAAAAATCAATACCGAGAAAAAAGTTGGCGCCTGAGCGATTTATCTGTCTATCACAAATAACATAATCCAATCAAGATGATCGATCTGTCGATACAATGTGCCAGTTCCTGTCTATTTGCAATGCAAAAATGCTATATGAATCGGTTGTTAATGACGTCATGGAGTCAGGTGTCGATAAAGTCAAGTGGTCCAATTAGAATCGGTTGTCACGATTGTGCATTTCTATTGGTTTTCTTATTGTACCGTACGTAAGAACTTTGGTGCAATATATTTTTCTTTTTTTTTTATAAGAGGGGCTTTTGTGACAAATATTTTGTGAGACTTTAGAATACGCCATAATTTGTATATTTAAAAGCGTATTTATTAATTATTTATATTAAAAAAATATATTATAAATAAAATGTTTAATTTCCATAATGATTATTCTTTTCATTTTTCTTGATAACGATAAAAAAATAAATTCTCACTCTCAAATGAGATTAGGATTTCCTTGACGTCAATTTTCGGTAAAACAAAAAGCTAGGTCAATGCTTAACGCAAATGCTAAATAACAGAGGATCTTGAGAATTTTCTTAGGATTTGAGACGTGCTGGTAGAACTAAGTGGATTCTCGTAGTGTTTGGGGTCGCCGCGATTAAGGAGGTAATACCTTTTCTTTGTCTGAACGGACTCCGCTCTTTATCTACTAATGCGCCCATTCAAAAGCGTCTCACGCCTACTCACGTACTCCTCGTTGTAACAAAATTCACCATTTTTTTCTTTATCAAATATTTCAACTATGCTTCTTTCTTAATTTTTATTTACATTGCTAATTTATTAGTATTCTTTTACCAAAAAAGTGAATATGATTTATTTCCACTTAAATATCTCGTTTAAATAATAATAATAATAAGTTCAGTAGAAGAACTCCAATAATAGAATATAAAAAATAGTATCAATAACTTTATGATTAACAAACGTTTTTGCTTGTCAGATAATATAAAAAATAAATGATATAGTGCTTATAAATCGAACTCTCCAAGTGTCAAAGTTAATTCTATATATAAAAAGATAAAAAGCAAAAAACGATCTTTAAGAAAACTTTTACTATACACTCATGAACTTTTTGCAGATTCTCTATTTTCATTTGTTTTGAAAGATCAAAAAAGATTTAATCAATTTTCTGAATGTTACAAAAACCGAAGAATAACAAGCGATTCGAGTGGGATTCTGAAATCATGATTTAGCATAAGAGCGTGGAGGGTGCGTTTGCCTTTAATTTTTTATCAGACTTCATCAAAGCAGGAAAAAAGTGTTCCTTAATACTCCGATAGGGGTAGAGGAACTAGCTCGCGCTTAATCATTTCGCGATGAACGCGCGAGGGGAGGGCATGTGCGTATTTTTTAATACTTCTATCGGAGCCGTAATAATGCAAGAGGGAGACGCGCGTGCACGTTGGCGAATTGAGCGCTAGTTTACGGCTCGGCCTGATGCGCCATCGTTCGTGCCTGTATACTCCCAAATGAAAGTGGTTCTTACTCTATCCGAGAGTGTCGCGAGATTGTGCTTTAGCGCCGATTTAAAACTTGTCTGGACCGCGATCGATGATCGCGGGCGCGTAAAACGGCCGCTGTCAGAATGCGTGAGCACTCGATGATTGTATTACACGCTTTACGACGGCTTTTACACTTGTGGGGGTGTAAAGTGCTGAGTCCCCGTTAATTTCTTTAAAATGTGATATTCCGTTTGCGCAGATTTACGTGATACAGAATTATACGTCTAAAGTTAATGTTCGTCGCGGTAGTATAAAGTCGAAGACCTTTACATTTCACTGCACGATAATATCGCTGATTAATTTAAATATTTGTGCACATTTTCGTCGCGCATTTCATTCTGAAACATTCTTTTATCGTTCGAAGCGTGGACTGCGTACTTCTTTCCGGGAAATTGAAATCTCACGTAGATGTTTACGATGGACAAATAAAATCGAACAGACGTTGAAGATCTCATAATAAAATGCGAGAAGTGTATACTTACAGCTGGTTCGCTTTCCAGAATGCAGCGGTCCATTGTGGTAGATAGCTGCTGGCACGGGGAGCGCTTCGGGATCCTCTATTGAGAAATCCTGCGGCTGCTGATGCTCTCTTTGGCTCCTCGCTTTCGCATCCATGATCGCCTGCAGCTCCATTTGTTCTTCCGCCAGTTCAGCTATTTCTTTCTCTATTTTCTCTTCCTTCCGATCTACTATTTGCTTCAGCCTGTCCACTATCGGCTGCAATAAATGTTATTTTCGTTTTATGATACCTATCTGAGCAGTGTCACGTTTATGTTCCCTTACAACTTAAAGGAGTGAAAATTATGCTTCTAGAATTGTAGAACCGTTTATAATATATATAAATTAATATTAATATTCTAAAATGATGAAGTATTATTTGAAATATTTTTCATTTAAGTCATGAATTGCGGTTATAAACGACTGGTGAAGGTATACCTGTTTTAATGTGTTCTTGATTTAAACGATTAATAGGTTCTACAATTAGTTTGTTTTAATAACATTATAATTAATAATCGATTGTATCTTCTAAAACAAATTTACTTTTAATCATGCAAGTCAGTTTATAATGAAAAAAGTTTATCGGAAAAATGAAAATTTACCTGGGGCAAATCTGCTGCATAATTTTCTTCCCGATATAACATTCCAGGTGGTACTGGCTGCGGTGCCGCGACTACCCCTTGGCTGCCGAATATGCACAGCAGCGATAGCGCCAGGATACACAGACCCGTGCTAGTCTTATAAGCGCTTCCCGTCATTACCTCGACGATGATGAACTTTATTACTAGAAAGGAAATCAATTAATTGAATAAAAATTTTGTTTGAAATAAACATATGTTGAAAAAAATGTTACTATTTAAGTTTAACGACATTATATTTGTAAAGAAGGTTTAAAATTTTTTAATATTATTCTCAAATCGGTGATGCATTTATATTATGTTTCGCTTTCTAAGACGAGAGTTTCTGCTTCCAACGCGTGGAATGAAATTGATATTACTTATGTCGAGGTCGAGGAACCTATATTGTAGAAGCAAAACATATTGTCTCCGCAAGTGTAGGAGGCTATTGTGCCTTGGCTGAAGTAGTTTTCTCTTTTTACAGATATTAAAATCTTCTTTGTTTATAACATTTTTACGTTGATCAAAATTTTCTTTTATTAACTTTGAAATGATCTTATGAACCACAAGATAAAATTATTATTTCAGTAATGATAAAAAAACGATCGAAGATATAAGCATCTTTTAGTCTTCGCTTATTAACTGATACATAAGATTACGATCTCATAATTTGTGCATTTTGAATATTACCATTTAATATCTTGAATGCTTCTGATGAATCATGACAATTTTAAAGTTTATTACTTTCGAAATATTTAACGGTCTATATTTAGTTCTGTTGACCTATTTAATTTAATACCTAATTTTAATATTTTAATTATTAATAAATTTCCAATACATTTTAAACGCTGAATACTATTTTAGAAAATCTATTAAAGAATCAGAAAGCAGAAGATGTAGTTTACTGTTAACGTGTATACGGTTTGCTTTCCACTTGTTGCGTCATCACTTGCGCCCCATACAATCTCCCACGGTTTGCAGCGAATTTAACACTGAAAACCAACCACAATGTATATCTTTTATATCTCTTGTGCACATCTACGATATTTTTATAGCCGTTATTTTTATATCTTTTTAATACAATAAAATTAAACGACCTTTTTTCATTCTAAAACACATGAATAATTGGATCTTATTTTTTATAATAAATTTATAAATTATTTTATTAGATGAAGTACATATCCAATGCTCTAGTTTCGTAGTAACAGAAATGTTAATTAGAAATATAAGGTCACAATGTCCTAATTTACAAATAAATCAAAGCTTTTACTTAACGTTTATTCCAGTTTGGTATAAACCGTGGTCGGGACAGATGCGTTTGTTAACTGTACTGGATAAAAATTTACTTTACAGATCTATTAATTATTATTATGTAATAATACATAATTATATTTTAAATTTACTGTGACAACAGTTTAACACTTTGATTAATAAAATTAGTTATCGAAATTATATAATTTGTAACGTTTATAGTATTATTAGTATTTTGGGATTCAATTGTTATTCAGATGTATTACTTTTGAATCACGTATCAACTTTGGATTACGTGGGTTTATCTTGAGAAACAAAAGACTGATCCGAACGAATTTGAAGTACCGACACGTTTATTATCACGGGATTAGAAGTCAAAGAAAAAGTTTTGGATTTGAAGCAAACAGTATTAATACTGTCTTACTGTCCATTTAACTTATCTTGTACATTTTATCCGACACACAGATACCCATAGAATTCTTAATATTACCGGTTTTAATGCGTCCTTTATTTATATTACAATAATCGTTAATTTTTATGGAAAATAGCAGATATATTATAATTTTCCATGTAAAATGAGTAGTTTAAAAATATTATCATCTTTCTATACGTACATATTATATTATGGTTATTAAATAGTACGTTAAGAAATTAGTGCGCTCAAATTACCTCGACTCGTACGATTGTCACCCTCGCATCGTTCGGGCGACAAATTTCACCCTGGTTAAGATAATCCATTCACTAGTTGTGCACTAGTCGCGCAATTTATTATTTACTTACGTGCAATTAATAATACAAATATAATTTGAGTGGAGAATTTTAGAATTTTAGAATTTTAGAAAGAATGCGTTCTATAACTTCTTAACGAAAACTATTAAATTGCTAGTATTAAAATCTTAAAAACATTGTTCAGATTTACAAGTAAATGAAGTAGCTTAAGAAATTTTCTTCGAACAATAAATCGATTTTGTCTTTTTTATTTTAACCGAAGCGAACCGTTTTCTCGTAATAGATTTATCAGAAATACCGAAGCAGAATTTAGCGTCGAATAAAAACCGGACGTCTTCGTCAAGCCCTCACGACTTGGTTTCAGTGGAAAATTTCATTAAAGTGTGCACGACAACGATTGGATGTCTAAAAGTTGTACGATAAGGAAGTTCAACAAACTAGTAATTAGAAGTAAACACTTATTTTGACAATAAAATAACAAATTTCATTATACTTATGAGGCAAGAAAAAATTGAAAAAGGTTAGGAAATATAATCTAAATAATAATTTTTTTAATGTACTTCCTTTCGCAGACATTTGAAAAGATGAATATAAATTTTATTAAATAAACAAATTCTTAAGGCTACTAAAGTATGCTATTCATGACTTGCGTAAAGATTTTTGTAAAATATTAATTAAGGTTGCAGTGTAGTTAATTTAAGATGTTTAATTGTTTAATTTTTATCACAATATAAGGAAATCTAGTAAATTATTGATCAAATACATATAGATATTGCTGTTCGAAGAATAAGTCACTTCTATTAGAAATAAGTCACTTCCGTTTCTTACGAATTTTTTTATTTTTTATTCGATTTTATCTCATTTTGTCAACTATCGATCCTGGGTTATAATATTACGAAATGGCTAATGTATACGAAGTGACATTGTTTACAGTTCAAGAATAAAAAAACTTGAAGTCTTCTGTGAATAATCACATTTTACTTCGGGTAAATTAACTATTTCATAATATATGAGCCTAGATGGATCGTAGACATATGTTTAAGCAGCAAAATGAAACGTTAAACATTAAGATCGAATGAAAAATAAAAAGATTCGTACGAAACAGAAGACACTTATTCTCTGAGCAACAACATCTGTACGTATCTGATAAATAATTTTTCATAACAAAATTTTGGTCGTGATACAGTGTACCTTTCCATCACATGTATGATTTCCCTGTTTATTACATTTTATTATATTGTGATCAAAATTAAACAATAAAAATTCTTAAATTATCTACACTACTAATCATTTATGGCTATATTTTTTTACATAAATGCAATCAATTATTTTACTGTAAATACTTATATTTTTTACACATATTTTCAGAAAATTAAAAAAAAATGGTTTTAATTAACTAATTAAAAGAAATTCAATTAAAAGGTTAATAAAATAAATAAAAGGTTAGTTAAAATAAAATTTACAAAATGTCTGATTGAATAAATATTTTATCGCACTTAATTGGTAAAATAATGAACAACAATTATCCTTAACCCGCTCCTTTTAAAATATCAACTTAAAAGTAAAAAATAAGAACCAACTTCCAATTGAATAAAAGTTGAACTACCTTTGCGAAGGGAAAGCGCGGTCTAGTTTTTAAATCGCTTTTACGTTAATGGTTTCGCTTAGGTGCCTAGTCGGTGATTGCGTAAGTTTGATTTCCTTTGCCGATCTCTGTTTTTTCCGTATTCTCGAATATTCATGAAAATAACAGTTTAGAGGTGCATCTAACTAAAATACTTGGTTTTGCGCTGTAGCCACAAAATCCTTGTTATCAAAAACGTAGGGTAAGAATAACTGTGGCATAAACTTGACGTACAAGCATACAATTGGTTACTATGCAAATATCGCTGATACAGCAGGATAACGTTTAAAGAAGATTTGTGATTTCACGTAAGAGCGCCGTTACAATTTTATTTACATTTAAATACACACATTGTGTATTTAAGGAAAGAGAGTTTTCTTTGAAGTTAGAGCTTCAAAGGTATTTCTAAAATATTTACGATAATATCTATAGCGTTTGTTTAGATCAGAAAGATTATATTAATATTTGAAGAAATCCTTGTTCTATAGACAAGTTTATAGGACAATCACATTTTTGCTACTTAAATTCAGGAAGCCTTGGAGTAATAATAAAACAACTTCTTATTATGATCAAAGGAGATCAATTTAAATAACGGGCATTAAATAAATTATCTTTCAATTCCCTCTTCGCTTTTGTCTTAAAATAATTACTTCTTCGTTCATTCATCAACAATTTACTATCATCGGAGCATGCGCTATAATACTTTAATTCCACGTTGTTATATCTACAGCAGAATCGTCTGGCGATTCTGTTCTAATTACTGAGCTACCAATGTTTACCAATGAGACAGGATCCCCAGACAATAAATAAGTCCATTAGCATTACAGAGTTTATTTTATTCATGCGATTTCCACATAAGCTAAAAGAGTAAGTTGGTTTAGATAATCAGTTAGTTAGTTAGAACAGTGATAAACGTTGAATTTACATTTTTAAATTTGATTTTTCTGTGCGGTAATGTATTCAAAATATGAATAAATATTTTATTTACTTTTTATGATTTTTAAATTTATAAGCAAAAATATGTTTTATGTATATAATTTTCGTACTTTTTTATCAGATTGATAAATAAAGTACCATATATAAATTTAAACTGTATACGAATAATACAATATACCAATAAATACTCCAATGCTTACATTTTATTTAAACTTTCTTGAAATTATTAATGATTTGATGATATTGTTTGTATTGTATTGCTTCTTTTAATATATTTCTTAATAGTATCATTATTTCTTTAAAGGTAAACAATTCATTTGTGATGTAAAATCAAAGATACATGGAAACAATTAAAGTAAAAAAGAGTATATTGTATTGTTCTTTTTCATTTAACTTTTTATTCAATTACTCTTTCTGTCATTAGATGTTTTACTAATTTTTTAGTCTTTTTTTCGAGCAGCTAAATATTAGAAAGAATGAATTTCACTAAAATAGAATGAATTTCATGTGCTGTTTCAATTCAAATAGTTTGATCAATAATATTAGATTTATTTTAAAAAGTACAAAAGTTATTAAAAATAATCCAGATATATAACGGAATGAAATTTTAGCAATAGGGATTGATAAATTAAGTAATTTGATTACATTCAACTTACGTATCCAATGCATTATGAATCGAAAATAGTAATAAGATAATGTCTTAAAATTGTTTAATAAGATTGAATAAATTATGAGAATCTTCCGTGAAAGTACGAGATTCTAAATATATTTTCGGTGTATATTTAACCTTTGACCACTGATACTCATGGAAATAGTTTTATCTTTTCAATTATCATACTTGCAATGCAGTCATCTGCGATGAATTATTATGCAAATATGTTTTCAAAATTGTATTAGTTTCAGTTTCAATTTCAATGTAAAATTTATCTCTTCAATGTCACTCTCGAATTTAATATTAGAGAGCAGTTTTACGACATTGTAACTTTGCGTCGGCTTATGACTTTTACGTTTTTTTCGGTCTTTTTTGTGTCTTGTAATCATTGCTGTTCTTTAAGAAAGAGGGTTTTCGCTTTTACTATGATTAATTTACGTGATTGCTGGAGCTGGTCGCATCTCATCAAGTTTACCTCCCTCGGGACATAAACGTTAATACCGATAATTACGAGTATAATTATAAGAAATACACAGATTAATAATCAAATAACCCAAGACAGGCAAAAATCATTAAACGCCATATCTTCATACATCAATAGTAATTATTTCTTTTGTATATAAAATTACCTCGTTTTTCACACAATACTAACTGTTCTAATAATAATAACAATAATCATAATAATAATAATAGTAATTATTTGAAATGTAAGCTTATTACACTTGAATGTAGTTAATAATATGTATAATATTCTTATAGAATTTATATGTTGTTCCTTTTTTATTAAATTACGAATCTAATGGAATTTTACTGTTTTAATTTGTCTCAAACTTAAAATAATACCGTCTTTTTATCGACTAATTTCGTGCCATAACTTGTAAGGGAAGTTAGATAATAAGACGCCGTTTCGTCTAGTGCTATACGTACTTCGTCCATTAAATAACTAAATCTTTGTGACATCTAATTATACAATGTCTAGCTACTTTTCTATTAGAAAATTAATTGCGTATCAAAGTTTAATAATTCACATGATTTTGAAACACTCCGAAATATAAAAAATATTTTTAAGTTCCAAGTTGTAAAATGAAATTTTCACTCAATTAATTTTGAATCTCAATCAGTCGAACCGGCTAATTTTTAAATGCAACGCAAACTTTTCTCGTCCCGCGGTACATTAATATTTTCATTATGGACGAGAATTTCGCATAAGAAATTAAATCCGAACTTCTTCGCGTACGCAATATGAATATTTACGCCGGCACTGAATTCGTCTTCGCAGGGCTTTATACCGACACCTGTTCACATTTAAAATTATTCAAAAAGTGTCTCCTACCTTCTTTTAAACACGCGCACTCTCGTAGAAGAGTAACGGAAACAGCAGCCGTCAGAGGAACAAGAAAACTCGATGATGAGCACACTAAACGTTCCTTACAACGCGTTTGACAATCGATCTCCGTCAGTCCTCGCACGCGAGAGAACGCGATAAAAATCCGCGGTCGTTTGCTCTGCTTTCTTTATCCGTTTTTCACTCTTTTCTCTCTCCTCCTCCTCAGCGTGTCCGAGAGCGTGTGCGTCCGAAAATGCGGCTGCGTGCGATCTGCCTGTGTGCGCTCCTCTCTATCTTTCTCACTCTCACTCTCTGTCTCTGTCCCCCGAGGGTCTGCTTTCTGGCGGAATGCCGAGTACTCGAGGAGTGAGCAGCGAGGGCTGATGGTCTCTCTATTATACCCCCGCTTCCACCACCTTCGAGCTACTCTCCTACCACCTGTAGAACCACGGAATAAGGGTGAATTCCCACCTAACCCGCCCACGTTCGCTGAGTCCTACAGGTCGGCATTTCCATCCCCCCTCCCTCCGTTTTCTCTCCCTCTCTCTCTCTCTTTCTCGTTTTCCCCCGCTCTTTCGCGCTCTCGCGCTCTCTTCCTCGTTTTATCGACTGCCTCGTTTCTTCTTAATTTTTTCTCGTTTACTAGTCTTCTCTTGTAATTTGTCGAATCTTTCTTTCCATTATTTCCTTTCTTTATTTTCCCTACCGTTTCATTCTCTGTCTACCATTTCAAATTAAGACTGAAATAAGCGCTCTTCAATAAATCAGTTAGTAAGTATTTGCTTTATTTGAATAAAAATACATCTTTAACTTCTTTGAATTTGTAAAGCTGAAAGTATAAGGATTTGTTTTTATCTAAAGCATAAAGTGGTAGTGTTTTGCTTTCTCCTAGAGGAAGCTTTGTGATAGGAATTTTTTGAGTTGTTGTAAAAACATGTTATAATTGTTTTCCGAGGTGTTACGAATCAAAATACATCGTTTTTGAAAAATGTCTGTATGGATGTGTGTGTGTGTGTATACGTTTGAATCTCAGCTCCTACTCGGTTGATTTTAACTGGACAGGTCTCATTTTTTTTATTTTTTTTTGTGCGACGGTTCTCAAAAATCCGTTTTTTGATTGGGCTAATGCGTTTTGGTTTTATTTCGAATTTTCGATTTTCTCAAAATCTATTTTTGCTTTTTATAATGATAGGATCGAGATATTTTAATTGGATGGTAGAATTCGAAGAAGAATTAAAATACCTATATTTTGTAAAAAAGAATTTTTAGTTATCAGGATTCTTTTTTTATAATTTTTTTGAGAAAAATCATGATAATGCAAAATATAAATACCTATAATCTTTAAAAATTTAAATTCATTCTGTTGATTAGCTTTTGAGGAAAAAATGAAAAAATGAAAAAAATTAGTTTTGATTGCGGGATTAAAATTGACTTAATGGCTTCGAAATTCCTTGTAGAGGTAGATTATGGATAGCTTTCGCCCCAGTTCTTTGGACAAAATGGGTCCATAAATTTCAGAGATATTAGAGGTTAAAATTTTGTTAGCCTTTTTTCAAATCGTAATTTCCCGAGAACGGCTCTATATATCCGTATCGGATGGATAGCATTCAAAGAGAATTTTTAAATCGTGTTAAGACATGTAGAATGAATAAACATATTTTATATTTGAACTATATACTATACATATAGGAACGATAAATTAATTTGGACGAAGCTACGTGCCAATGACTTGGCAGCGGTTTTTTTTTCATTAGAACTAAAGTAAATATTTGAAAAAATTCGTAATTGTTCAAATAATTTAATTTACTTTAAAATAATCAATTTGATTACCATTGATTATCATTTTTATAACGATAATTTATATAATTTTAAAAATAAGAGCAATCAGTCAAAAATAAAATTTATGTTAAATTTAATTATTTCTGAGAAACTTGTACTATTTTGTCTAACTTTTACATGAAAAATCTTTGTAAAAAACTGGAAGGATAATTTTCTTATCATTACTACAAAGTGTAAAGACATATGGGAATCATTCAGAGATTCATTGATGCCCCAAGTTCATTCATTTCAAAAGATGACTTTTTAGGAAGAAAATTCAATATATTTCTTATAATTTAGGATCTTACGTACAAAATACTAATGACTCGTTAATAATAGACATAAAAAAAATTGAGTAACGTCTAATTGGATAATTATCACTGAAAACAGGTTGCAAAGCGCATACAATTATTTCATCAAGATTGCTTTTCATATAGTGCTTTTGTTCCTAATTATGGTACTTTAACGGCTCTCAACAAAAGCACAATCGTCACGCACTTGGCTCTGGTTAGAGAATATTCGTAATACACAAACAGTGACGCCATTGCGACAGTATACTAATGATGGCTAAAAACACGATTATTCTTCGACTATGATTTGTAGCCACGTGTTCGCCACCACCCCCGGTATTCCTAATTCATCGCCACGAAGTAAAATAAATAACGCATCTCAAATGCGCAGATATATTTTTAATCTCAACAAAAACGACTGCTCCACGGCCTCCACGGACCTGTTGCAACTTGCAGATCCAACGATCGCACATCTCGCACGCGTCAGTTGAAAAGGCGCAAAAAACTCGTTCTTTTTCAGTCTATGAAAAACGTCGAAAATCCCGGCGATTTATGCGCCACGTCCGGACACGGGCGATTCTCTCTCTCCGTCCCTTTCGGCACCGTCGTTTACGAACCCCAGCCGGCTCGCCCATATTTTTCCAGTCCGTTTTTTCGCCGCCGTCACTTTTTTTGCGCGCGCGCGCACGCACACGCGTAAGCGACGGCCGTTTCGACTTTTGTATACGTATGCGTGTATGTGGGGCCGTTCGGCCGCGTTAAGCTCGGCCAGCTCGATACAATACGGCTCAAATGGTGTTGATGCACATGCAGCGCGTAACGCACGTGTGTTTATAACGGGTGATGGAGAGAGAGAGAGAGAGAGAGGGAGAGACTCGATACCGGAAAAGTTTCGCGAAGCGCGTCGGCGGAATGGTTAATCGAGTCGCGAATAGCTGGAAAGCCATTGAGACGCGAGTGTACAAAAAAGTGTGATACGCCGGTGAATAGGAAAACTCTATCATAGCCATCAATGAAGGAATTACGCTCGTTTTGAATTTCATGCAATAATTTTAGAGGTGTAGTCGGAAAAATTCGATTCGTTAATTTTATAGTTTCATCTCTTAATACACAATTAAACTCAAGAAGGCTCTTGTTATAGTAAAAGGGATGAAAATTATTATGTTCTTTCGTAAGTTTAACAGGATTGACACATATTGCAAAGATTGTTTGATTAACGGTCCGCGAAGCGATTCAAGTAGTTACGGTCAAGGTGCAGCCAGACGTTCCTTACAGTAAATGTAAATGTAGGATTATTGTAAAAACTTCTTTTATTTGCAATAACTGCAATCAACGTCCGAATATCGTTATTCAAATTAAAAATTTTTCAATCGTTAATTTTAAGAGCTTTAAAAAGAAATAAAAAAAAAATTTTAATTACACGGATGATAATAACGAATGTGTTCGAAGGGATAAATATTAGCAACTGCGCATTTGGTGAATGAACGTCAGAATTTATCACATAAATTTTTCATAGCTTATTTCTTTAAAGAATTTGCAGCGGCTGTCGATCATTCTCTTGATAATTCGGAAGAAATCCGTGATAATTAATCAAGGAGCGCGGGAGCGCTCCGAAGGCAAATAATAATTAGCCGCGGACAGTCAGCGTAGTAGGTATGACATCACGATTTCGCAGACTCGGCAACTCGTATGAAGTAGTGCGTGCTCGACGATCAGCCGTGGCTGCTCATCGTTTCTACGTCTCACTTGGCGATTTGCGCACTCGACTATAAGTGAGAGCACATTTAAATTTAGCAACCGCGGGGTATTGTTTTTTTCAATAAGTCGCGGCCAATTGGCTGTCGCGTCGCTCCACCCGAGGTCGGCTCGCGCGATTGGCTGATCGGCCTAATAGAACGCACCCAAGTTCACGATAAGCCGATTCGCCGCTTATCGCTCTGCGCGTGTGCGCCCATCACCGCATCTCTCTCTCTCTATCTCTCTCTCTGTCTCTCACATACTTGCTATAAGAGCAATAAAGCGCTGACTTGGAGGAAACGCGGAATTTTTATTTTGCTGTTCAGCGGAGCCGCGGCAAAATGTCCGGCTGCACGGCCATCGCTCACGAGTATTCTCGATTTCGATGATGCAGAGTCGGTAAAGTGACGCTATGCGATGGATTTTAGGAATATTTTTCTTTTTCTCCATTAGAAATTATAATTTCGATTTTCCGTGACTAACGTGCGATCGAGAGATGCATGCGCGCTCGGAATACCAAGTGCTTACGCACGACTAGGAAACTGTTTCTCTATTCAATTAGACGAGTGAAGAATCTAGCAAAAAGTTTGCACGCAGTGAATATTAAAAAAAGTGCTTGCGTATTTCATGAGGTCTAAGCAAATTGGCTAAGAGTGACCTAAGTATTGGGAGATTAAATTTTTATTTAAACTCCAATTATAAAATGTTACAATAAACGTCAATCAATGTTTCTGATGCTCTGTCGAGTATTCATTTGTCAATTTATGACTTTATATTTGCTGCTTTTTATTATTATTATTTAACATATGTGTATAATTTTATTGCAAGCCATAAATTTTTTTTTGCGTGTTACCATTTCATGGTATTAAAAATCAAGATTAACGACTTCTGAATACCGAAATTCTAATAACAAATGCATATTTATATCTACATTCGTACATTTACTCCGTATTTTCGTTAATAATAAACATTTGACATGAGTGTAAATACTTGAATAAGAAGATAAAAAGCAGCGTATTCAGACCACATGCTGCTTTAAATTTTAGACAGCCAACTCAATAATGTAAAAATTGACTTATAATAATTGCTTTCGCAATCAGTCCTAGAAATTAGCCGCAATTGAAAGCATATCGTCCTAGAGGACAACGCCAACGGGGCTTTTGTCTTTCCTGGCAATTCAATATCGCGCGCTAATAAATGAGATACGATGACGTATTTTGTAATATTGCGTATGGTGCGCGCGCGCGCGTCTATACGGCGCGTTACAATAAATCACGGAATCGCGCAGCACTGACGCAGCAGCAGCCTCGACGCGGCGGTTTTAACAATTCACGAGGTAATAAAACCCTCTTCTCCCCCCGCATCACCGGCTTCTATCCTCCTTTGCTGAATTCGGAAACAATGAGGGCCTATACCTTAGTGCCGAATAAAATATGGACCACTACATATATTTCGCTCTCTCTCTCTCTCTTTCTCTCTCTCTATCTGGCCGTCTGTTTATTTTGCCAGCTGTTAGCAAGGCTACCAACTTACTTTTTCATAGAAAATCCATATTTTAGAATATTTTTATTCAGATTAAAAGGCTATAAAGCGCTTGAATAACGCAAAGAATGGCCTGTTTATTTTCAGAGAAATGTCGGACGAGGAGCAGGAGGACGAGAAGCCCTTCGCGGTCGAGCGCGCCAAGACGGGCAGAGCAAAGTGCAAGAAGTGCAAATGCCCGATCGATAAGGATCAGGTGAGAATAGCTAGACTCATGGCTAATCCGTTCGGCGAGGGTAAGATGAAGGCCTGGCACCACGTCACCTGCCTCTTCGAGGCGTTCACGAAGCAGCGTGCGACGACGAAACGAATCGAAGACCCGGAGGCTGATATCGATGGTTGGGATGCGCTCTGCGACGAGGATAAGGATGTCGTGCTGGAGAAGCTCAAAGAGTTCGAGGACGCAGGTAAATTTAGCTCCTAGTAAATTATAGGCGTTTATTGTCTCTGATTCACGTTTCCGACCGTTCGTATATGATTCTAAATTTATAAACCATCACGCAGCTCTTAATTTTACATTATTTTTATACTCAGATAGATAGCATCATGAAATATTTGTTAATATGGCAGTCCATAAATCTTGCAGAAATATCAGTTTTTCAAGATTAACGAAAGCATTATTCTTCAACAGAGCCGTTTAAAGCAGCTAAGGCTAAAGCAGGAAAATCGCCAAAGGCTGCCCAAGCGAAAACGCCAAAGAAAGGAGGAGATGATGCCGTTGCGTCGGGGAGTAAAGCGAGCAATTTAACGAACAAGAAGAAGACTGTTGATGTTAAAGCTGACGCGAGGAAAGGCCCATCACAGGACGATATGTTCTCCGAATTTCAGCGGATTTGCAATGAACTCGCTAATAATCCCGGCTATTTGGACAAAACTGCTATTGTCAAAAAATTATTTACCAAGGGATCGGAAAAAGGTTGGTGTGTTGTTATTATTATCATCTCATGATTTATAATTTAGGTAAATCTGCGGCGGCTATATTCAAAACCTCGTCCCCGATAAGTCGAGACGATAAATGTTTCGCACTAGATTCAAGTCGTGCGTGAAATTTTAATATCTTCGCGCATAACTAGATTTCCGTAACTAGAGGACAACGGCCGAATTTCGTAATAGCTTAGAAGTAGCAATATGACCGAGTTTCAGAATCGTTCGAGACGATAGTGCATTGACCTACGAGGATTGCGCAATAAATTATGAAGGTCGCGTGTGTACAAATTCACGCTAAACTCCTATAAACTTCAGGCTTTATCTTCTCAAACGATTTCTAGCTTCGAAGACGGAAATTTGGTACACCGAATCGTATTGACTTGTTTATTTAATTTATATCTTCCAGGAATAATTATTAGGCATAAAATAAATTAAAAAATATAACGGCGATAAATATTCCAATTAATTTGTCTCTAACATTTTGAAGAAACTCAGAATTTATCTGACACGTCCGAACGAGTACTTTAGGAAAGAACGTCAGAAATATAGTGTCGGTTGTATAAATGAACGTTGATAAATTCAATGGACAATGTATAATGCGAATTTTAAGAAAGTGGCATATTACTTAATTATGAAAGATACACTGAGACGAGTCTATTTAAAAGCACAGTAATGCACTTCTATTATACCAGCGCGAATAAAGTTCAATGAAGAAAAGTGCCCTGCTCGCGCACAATAGCCGTAGCGTCGGATGTCTATCATTTAACGAGAATCTTCGTATTATTCTCAGTACAAGCAGATTCACAACTGAAACAGCGTGCGCGGAATTTACGCTCTACAATAATACAAGTCGATAAGAATGCGTACGCATTCATCATTTTTGCGGGGGTGGTCCAAAGTTTCGACGATCAATTAATTAATTAATTAATGAAATTTTGATGTTTTGGACAGTAGGTGAATTTTTACATTCGAAAATGAGTTAGTAGTTTAGAATTTCGAAATTAAGAACAATCTGCAGGACCGTATGTCCGTAATTTTTTGATTAATCAATTTTAATTCAAATAATTTTACAGACTGATTTACTTCATACGAGAGGAGAATTATATTTATAATGACGTTATCAGCTTTTGATTATTACCAAAGTCGCTGAAAGTTTGCCAAAAGAAGGAGATTTTGATATCGTTCGGTATATAAAAAAGTACTACAGTGTATTTTTATCATAATTATAAAGAGCTGTTATATTACTTTAAAGATAATGCAATTGACGCATTTATTATAAAACAAGTCAAAACACGCACAGCAATCTCGAGCAGCTGAGAGTGGACCTCTCGAGTAGCGAACTTTCCTTGATCACCGTCAATTCTTTTCAATCATCCGAGATCCCAAAAATAATTGATGCATCGCGAAATGAGCGGCGAGGAATCCGGTCTCTCCCTTCTTGTCCCGGTCGACGCGTGACCGATTGAGAAGATGTCGAGGACGGCAGGAGGACGGCATACGGTGGCGCTCTGCATGCGTCAATTGCCGATCGGTCCCCTCAATTGTCTCAATCGAGTTGCGGGGCCCACTTTATTATTATTATTTATTGCTCCTCTCTCATCTCCATGCGGCTTTCAAGAGCAGCAGCCGCAGCCTGTACCCGCGAGGCCACGGAAATATTGGCGGCGCATACATAACGTTGTAACGTAGCGCCCGCAGAGGAATAAACCGAGCAGTGAATCATGACTTGCGCGGACGGCTTGCACATGCGCTCTTCTCTGTGTATAAGGATGCACGCGAGTCTACCGATCCGCATGACTTATCCCTCTCCCCCGCTTATCGAGTTTATATCAATTTAACCCCTTTTCGCATAAATTCCGCAAATGCCACCCGATATGCCTCGAGTTTTATGTCATTTCTTTCGTCCCACGGCGAATCTAGAGCTGAGTGATACTTTTTCAAAAATCTCGCCGGTTTATCATAAAACTTTGTTTGCTGCTCGAGACGCGCCAAGTTCATTATCACGGTGGAAAAGAATTCTGATTTATACTCAATGGTTGTGTTTGCTAATTTATTTAAAAATATAGATTTTATTTTAATTAAGATTCTTATTGCTTTTTTATTAAACGATATATTAGCATGATAGTAGTATTGAAAACACATTATTATACCAAAGAGTCTTCGCAGAACTATTTTATCAACGGCGATACTCGACGGCTTCTCGTCTTTCAAAATCATTTCATGAACTGCTGAAGGCACGAAAGAGAATGTGAGAGAGAGGGAAAAAGCGCATGAGACGCTTAATTGCAGAAGTAGCCTAAGCACGCAGTGCACTCGTATAAATGGGGTATCTCGCCGCAAAGTAAACACGCGCGTCGGCTCTCTTCTCTTGGCGTCGGCGTTCTCGCGCGCTTTTCTCTTTTTTGCATTCCGCAGCCGGCTACGCGCCGAGCGATTTCCCCCTTTTTCCGTAGCTCTTATCCGCCTCTTTCTCTCTTTCCTCTCCGTCGCGAAAACACAATGGGGAAGAAATTTGCCGAGACAATCGCACAGTCACGGGCCGCCTGCGCGGAGCCGTCTATCTTGGAGGAGCGGCTGGAAGCTCTTAGACAAATTTCAACGATATGCGTGCTCGCCGCTGATTTATCAATCGCGCTTGCGATACTTTATCGGAGGGTCTGTTTGTGTATAGGCCGTGCGAAATGTTTCGTGTCGGGCGTTTCGCGCGTGTTGTGGGTATAGGTCGGCCCGACGGTAACAAAAAGAGTTGATAGATTGTAAGACGCGCGTAGGCGGTTTTCGCGAGTGCAGCCGCTTGATAATGGGGTGAGGCGAAGATTCACTTGGCATGAAACTGATGAATGTGGTCGGATATGAGGTCTATAGTGAGTAAGTCGTATAATATCATTGAAATTCGTGTGATAAAACGAGCGAGGCATTGTTTGCTTGCTAATTTGAAATGCTGCATTGATTGTTTCCCAATCAGCGTTTGGCACATGTGTATGTAATTAAATATTTGCTTTCGTAGTTTTTTTTTGTTTCTTTCGCCGGACCACACGTGCGCCGAACCATACTCAGCGCGAGGTTAAATATTTTAGTGGGACCAGAATTGCGGTCATTAGGAAATATACATTTTGTGACAATATTCTATAAAGGTTGACATTTTAAGTGGTTTAATCAATATTATTATTTGTATTATTTTAAAATCATCATTAATGGTCATTAAAATATTTTTTTAATTTTTATAAAATTATCAACTATTTCTAAGAATCTGATTTTTCGACCTCGACCTTGAATATTCAATTAAAAGTCAATCTTAACTTATCAAAATTAAAGTTCTGGTGTTCATTATTGGTACTTACTTGTAATTTCGAGAGACGTTCTTTTTTCCTCGCAGGGTGGAGTATGCGACAGAGCTTTCACTGTACTTGTTGCTTTCTCTATTTCTTCCTCTAGTACAGCCAATTGAGAGAGTTGGATGCGAGTGTTGCAGTTTACTTTCGCTGGCAGAGTATAAAACTCCAAAGAGTCTGGCTTACTTCGCGGGTGTGCCCGAAATCCAGTCACAGTATTATCAATCGCACGCTATCAAGGACATCGACAGAATATTATTTATTTTCTATGGTGCGATTTTCCCGGTTCGTTGGTGAGGTTCAAAACGCTTTTGGCGTGTTTACGTCATCACGATTGCTGTTAATTAACCCCGCTGCCTCCTTAAGTGCAAAGTGCAAGATGATGTCGTGGACATTTGTGACAATGAAAAAAAAAAGATGAAGAAAAAAGAAGTCCCCCTCCGTTAATTATTCGCTTGGAGTCTCAACGGTGAGATGGCGTGTTTCGTCAAAACTGGTCTGAGTGAGCGACGGATAAGACGAGATAGAAGAGGAAAGGCGCGCGCTGGAGCTTTTAGGTTAACACTGTGTCTGGGATTCACTGTTTTGCGACTATTGGCCCAAGATGAGGACCGCCGTGACTTATAAGCTTGCCGTCCCCACCGAGCCGGCGCCGCCAATCGCGGATGCTGATGACGAGCCCCTTCGCAGCCTGCTTGGCACCAGACTCTCTTGTTTTCCCTCTCCCAAACCACCTCCTCCGCTACTGCTCTCCGTTTTCTTCGCACTCGCACACTCGCGCTCTCTTTCCTCCTAACCGCTCGCACGCTCATTCATTTTATTCTCTCGTCGCCGGCGATTGACGCCGAATCGTTTTCTAATTGCAATCCCAAAGCGATATTTCTTCATTCGAAATAAAGTCGAGAAGCTACAGCGGAGCGCTGATAGCTACTTGTCTTTTATTGAAATTCGAAACACTTTCAGAAGGTTATGCACACACCTCGAAGTGTATAGCATTTATTTGGGTGGCGAGAGAGGAATTGGGAAAATTCCTCTGCTCGTCTTGTGAAAGTTTATTATTTACTGCGGCCAATGAGTAAACGGAAAAACCGTCCCCTACAAGATTTTTCTTAATGGACACCGACCGGATGGATGTGTGAAAACAAATAAATTCATTGCACCAAGATAAATACAAAACTTCTTCTTTGAGGAAGCAAAACATCATTCGTCACTTTAACACTTTTATAAATCATCCTCAAAATATTCTCCTAATTCTATAGTATCGCTACTAAAAGAATATTTTCCAATAAACATTTTTAAATACAAAAACTCACTGCTCAACGCTATTCGTTTAAATAATTAGAATTCAATAATTGTCTCACGCACCACTGCCAATTACTCTAGCCCCATCCTCTGCACAACATATCAATGAAACCATAATATTTACCAGTCTTACGTATATGTTTTAACTTTTTATCACGTCCTGCCCTCCCAGCATAAAACAAAAGTGCCTTTCTCATCTCTCAGCTACAATGCGATGACATCATGCGCCGATTCGGCGCGCGAACTTTTCCCCGCTCTCCGTACTTAAACTCGTATTAAAATTTATCGGGGAATTACCAGCGCGAAAGTGTTGCACACACACACACAAACGCACACAATCCGCGCGAATTTTTGCGCCATCTCCCGATGGCCCGATTCGCAGAGAGGGTTGCGGTATATTTCCTAAACGGCGTGTTGACAATTGCGCGCTCTCGCACGAGGGAAAGTGCGCCGCGGCGCGATCTAGTTTCGTCGGATGATGTATTACGCTTCAAAGGTCGCGATTGTGCAGCGAGGAGGACCGAAACGCGAACGCGATCGCGCCGCGTAGTGTGGAGAGAAACTGCGGGCACGTACGCTTACTTGTACACATCGCACGCGCTTCGTGTGCTTTCCAATTTTTCATCTATATTCTGCCTCGTGAATATTCCGTCGTATAATTCGCGCGGTATCGCGCGACTTGTCAATGCCGCATCGTCTTGAGACTTTCCCGTCGGATGATTAGCGGTTATGGCAATACATTATAACGGACGACACTTGTCGCCAGTATAATTTTCGTCCTGCGTTACGGATTCAACGTATTCAATTAGCTTTTCAACAGAGTCGATTCAGCGGGAGCGATGAAGAAAAAATCTGAAAAATCGCGCCGAGCTGATTTGATAGCCCGTATACGCGATATCTCGGCAATTTGCGCTTGTCGAAAAATTATTTCTCAATGAGGATGAAATATGTGAACCGATTGAGCGGTTGTAAAAGTCACGTGATAAACGCGCGTTTTTGCAAGCTGCGTGTGTATATCGTCGTGTGTGAAGAGCCCGCAATCGACTCGTCCAAATTTCCTTCAGTGTCGAAATCCTAACCACTCGCTATGTACACGATCAGTAGTGTACGCTTCGATACGGATCCCCGCCGCCGGGACAGATTTTTTTCCAGCTAGATTATACAGCGTTATTTATAAAACAAGATGCTGTAATCACGCGCTCTCGGAGCTTACATTATATAGTATACAAAGCGGCGCGCGGCGGCACGGCAGCGGGATATTTCAAAAGAAGAAGCGCGTGCGCGCTGGCTTGGCGATTGATACGCGCTCTTTTTTACGCTCTATACTACCGCGTGAAATTGTCGGTTCCTACGCACCGCCGCGGCCGTCGACGCGGACCAATAAAATGCCTCGATCTAGCCGTCGGACCACGCACCATCCGGCCTACGTTACATCAGCCGGCGTAGATGTCACGCGAGACGCTTGTAAAATTTCTCGATCAACTTAGAAGAGCCGTGGGGCCTAAATGAGCGTGTGAAAGAAAGCGCAAGGGAAAAAGGGGGGTGGGGGGAGCCGAAGACACGCGTGCACGACTGATTCTATTTTGAACTCGGCGCCGACCGTCGTGTCGTCGTAGGCTACGACGCGGTTGTTTTAAATTCGCGCTGCGACATTTCCGCCGCCGGCGTCCACGCGCCGCAGCGGCATTTCGCTTATACCGGTATTTTCACGCGGCAGCGCGTGTGTCTTATATATATATCTATATCTCAGTTCGCGGCTAATAGACGCCGTCTCGATTGCGACCGTATAAACAAAGGCGAGAGTCAATCGGCACGCCGGTAAAGTTTTCTGTCAAACGACGTTAATGAAAGTTTCGAGAGACCTCGGGACCGCCTTTTGTATATATTATACACGTTGATATCGCGCGAGCGCTTGTTTTGACGCAGCCATTGATCGTCGTAAATTACGTTGTCTTTATGTACGTAAAACGATGTTTTTTTTTTCGCTTGCTCGACTGCAGCAGCGTGTAAACAGACATCTTTTCGTTAACTTATTTTGACTATTGGATAAATCTAAGAATACTGTTTCGATACAATGGTACTTGATATTTTATACTTCGGCAACTCACGGGGAATTATCGTAATAAATGTAGTTTGTCATTTGTCAGCGAGCGCCCTTATCCGTTTTCTTAATGATGCTGATATTTTCTCACACCAGAAAGGCAAATAAATTATTAACTTTTCGTCTATATTTGTTCATGACGACATTTTTCCACGATCATTGTGAAATGAAAGAAAATAATCATTCAGCATTTGATTTTCTCATTTTGATGTTTTTGTTTAGACTTTTTGATATGAGCTTCACGTGGTAAATCAAGAGCTTTCAGTATCTTGGAATATGACGTCCAATATAAACTCAACAAATAAAAACTAGCAAGGTTGAATATTAATATATTGCCTTTTGTAAACTTACTTTTTATGAATAAAGAAGGGACGTTTGCTTGCATTTTTGTGAGCTTAACTTTTTTCGTTATCTAATTTATTGTAATTTATAATGAGGATTTGTGCAAAATTAATGTATTGGCAAATGAACTTTATCGTCTTGCTTAATCTATACATGCACGTATGTGTAGTATATGATATGGTTTTTGTAGCCGCCTACATAAAAGCTTATGAAGATAGTCTGATATTCTGGTAGCAGGTGGCTTATAATTTGAGAGGGTATAAATTTGAATAGCAATTAATTTTATCATAAAGCTATGGGATATTAAAATTAAATGCAAAGTTCAGTTTAGAGATAACTCTTAAAAAATTATTAAAATCCTATTGTATTTGATGTTGCATTAGAAAAACATTGCACTCTAAAAAATATTTCCCTTAGTAAAGTAAACATTACAGTATCGTTTCTTTTGATATTGATGATAAACTTTGCTCAATCTAGTTCGTCGGAGCTTCCGATGCCATATTTATCCCCGTCCTGTTGGTTATGGCGCATCTTTTCTGCGACGATGACCTTATCGTTCGATTTCACACTAGTTTATCTTTACAAGTTGCGCGATTCGACCTCTTACTTCCGCTTGACTTTGCCGAATTTATCCACGGCTCGCGCTTTTTTTCCTCTGCTTTTAAAACCGACACAGCCGATATAGCATCGTATCTTTCGATTTTCGGCCGCAACGAGAAGCCCCCGGCACGTGCAGCGCCTTGCTAAATTATATTATATAAATAAAATCGGACTGTTGGCAACGACCAAAACTTTTGCCGTTAAAGAACTCCATTAGCTGACTATAAATTGTAGACAAAAGTTTTACTGCCGATGAAAAAAATATTTGTCCGACCTGTGCAATATTGCTGTATCGATATTTTATGATGAAACAATTATAGATATTACAAAATTATTGACTAAGATTAAATTTTAATTAGGGTGATTTTTTGTGTATAACATTATAATTATTAACAATTTAACTACAATTGTATGTAAATCATTTTAAGTCTGTTATCGTGTATTATCTAATCATATAGTTTTAAATATTTTATCTTCTTAATAGATGTGTACATCTTTTGTGTACAATATTAAAAATAGCCTTCTACTCAGTTTTCCATGAATCAAGCGGCTCATTTACGTGAGTGCAGATGAGTATTCATTGGATACTACAACGTATACTCGTTACGGTAAATTTGACAACTTTGCATATAACTTTATCAAGTTAGACACATGAGTAAAAGATAATTATTTGGAAAACAATCACGCTAGTACATTTTAGTTTCTCTCAATCAAGGTGAACAAATAAAACTAATAAACAGATTAAATTATTTCCAATTACAAAATGTATTTCATAACTTTGTTTTCCGACTAAAAATGTTTTATTTGAAAAAAAATGTATACAATAGAGAGAGTAAAAATTTAAAAGGTACTCTATTTTATTTTTTGATGATACAAGACTTTTAGAATTATTCAAGACACAACACGGAACGATTTCGACTTTGATCTATTTTTATACGCATTACGGATCGTGGCTGGTGGTGCTATATTTTTGATATCACCGTCGAGGTGGTCTATACATGTTCTGCATTCAAATCTTCTCATTATTTATCGGCCGATCACATGTTCACTGATAGATTTAAATATGAAAACAAACATTCAAAATGTCTAAATCAATCACTTTCTTTCGTATTTTTAACGTAACTATGAGCAGTCAGAAGTGCGAAATTTAATTTCTTAATTATTTCATACAATATAAAAGAGTAGAATATATTTTGTTGTTATTGATTTAGATAGTTAGAATAAGATAAAAATTAAATTTCTGAAGAGAGTATAAAGTTTATTGAGAATAATATCTAAATATACAACGAGGAAAAATGTATTAATGGAAAAAAATATACAATAGAATAGAGAGATAAATAACGGTTTATAATTATCGTTTATTTAACAAACAGCAAAAGCAAAAGAAAGTAGAAATATACGATGTGTAGAAACACATTCAAGCGACCATTTAAATGGAAGGAAATACGAAAAAATCGAATAAAACTTCCTAGTAAAAAGTATCGAACAGGGTATATCGAAGCGAAGGACGAATCTTGCGGAAAAAGCGAATGTTTATATGTAGAGTGTAACGCAAAAAAGTGTAAAATAAAAGTCGCAAGAGGATACAGCGTGCGTAATACCGAAATAAAAGAGCTAGAGAACGTATAAAATAAAGAAAAGCCCAGAAGGAAGGAAAGCAAAAAGAAGTCTGGAAAGAGGGCTGCGTACATCTACATTGCACATACAGCCGCCATCCTTTTGCGTCAAGCGCGCCTTCGTGCCCGCTTCGGTCTTACAGGAAACTCTAGATTTTACTGGTACTCTTTTGCTTTTGTAAAAAAGAAGAAGATAGGGAGGAACGTGTTTTTGCTTAAAAAAAAAGAAAGAAAATCGTGAAGTTGTCGTCAAAGACGTGAAAGCACTTGTCGATCTTTCGGCGACTGACTTTCGATTTAGATGCCACGCAGTCTGTCCTCTTATCACATTAACAAGTAAGTCGTCCGCAGACCTCGCTACTCATTTCATACTTCCAGTACATTGCGGGGAGTAAGCGTAAAAAGATACTGGAGAATAAAAGAAGCTGCCTCACTCAATTGCGTTAAGCAACTAAATAACGATGATGAATGCTTTTAATTATAATCCATATACTAAATACCTTACATGTTATTTTATTTGTTCAAATCTTAAATATATCAGACGAAGGAAAAAATAGTGTAGAAATTATTGCAACAAATGATGAATAAAGTTATGTAACTTAAGAAATCAAAACTAATACATCCCTAACTTAGCTGTAATAGTTTATCATTTTTTTTGTGCTTATAGATGATTAATAAAATTGAAAATTAAAAAATTTTTAAAATCCGGAAGTTTACTTATGTAGGAAAATGTTGCTATTGCTGTCCATTTTATTTTTTTAGTAATTTAAGCCTTATCTACATTTCAAAAATCACTTATAGCGGTTTGCTAAAAGCTTTCGAAAACATTATTTAACCCTTTGCTACACGTGATGGGGGTAAGAATACTTACCACCTAGATTATTATCGTTTTTTCCATTTTCGAAGTAATTTTTTTTTTAATATTATGGGTATTTTCATGAATTTACTTTTATGTTTGTGGATCTTTCTTATAACTTGGTTATTATTTATAAATAAATACTAAAAAAATGCACTTATCGCATGAAAAATGTATACCGCAAAGTGCGTGATTAGTTTTTAATGATGTCCTGTTGCAAAATATCAAAAATGAAAAAACACAAATTGACTTTAAAAATTGTAAATACAAGAATACAAACCTTGAAAACAATTATCTAGCGGCACATTTTATTAATCAAAAAGTTGTTACAAGGTTCAGGGATGATATCCGATGAATTGAAAAAAAAGAAGAGAAATGGGAAGATAAAAGGGAGCGCCATATAGACGTGCACTAAATTATGTTTTTAAATGAAGAAGACGAGACGAGATTTCGCGGTTCCGTCTTTGTGAGCTTCGTTTAACTGCGGTTTATAGCGATCGCGGCTATGCTTCTGATGCGGCGCTTTTTTTCTTCATGCTTCTCTGGTTCTCGGCTCCTTTATTAAAAACGTTGGTTACTTTTATGATGATAGATGATTATCGCTTTAATTCACATGCTTCTGACGTTGTTTGTTAAAATCAGGCGAGATTATCTGAATTCTTTCATTACATCGACTGAGATTCTAAAAATGCAGACACAATTTTCTCATAATAACATTCTTTTCTGAGAATTAAGAAGATAAATACATATTCCTTGACTTGTTTCAATAGATTATAATAAGTGTAAAATGTACATTAACTGAGAAATGATTAAGTCTTCAAACTCTTTATTGAGGAGAAAGAAGAACTAAAAGAAGACCATTTAAATTTTACATGAATTTATAATTTAGTCCTTTTATGACTGCCAAGCTAAATCTATAACAACTTAATTTACATGCCTTTTCTAAGTTTGCGTCTTAAAATATTTTTTCATTACAGTAGTTTTAATAATTCTTTGAATTGCGAGAAAATATTGTATTTTAGTATTTTTTATTCCAACTACTGTAAATTGTGCTAATTAAATTATCATGTTACCGCTTCAAATCTTTTAGTTTATATTTATAGAGACATTTTTCTCAAATTTTATAAAGGAAGACAAAAATCATTTGTCACTGCCGAATTTATTTTTCAAATTAACGTAAATTTTATCTTTTAACGCTAAAATAGGCAGAGTTGGAAATTAAATCAATGTTTATAAATAAATAGGTCCTTTAAAAACGGTTTGTGATTGTAGTCATTTTTCTAACAGTAAGTAAACTGTGTTTGAAATAAACAGCTGTATTCTCTCATTTAGTTATGGATAAAGTTCAAGTTTTCGCAAATACTGCGCGACTCTTGTTGATCGGTTATAAAATTATATTCTTTGTCCTGTCCTCGGCCTCAAGTTTTTTTTTTGTTGCAAGTTCGTGTAAATTACAAAACTATGCCAAAGCAGTGTGAATTTCCACTGATTTGCAAATCACTAGTTGATGGACTGTTTAGATTGAGCGAATCACTCGATACTATTTTATGCATTATGCTTTTTCAATGCTATGAAATGAAATGATGTAACTTTTTAATTTTTACATTTAATTCAATTGCAAAATACTAAGAGTGTTATACTAAGTATGTACAATATTGTTGTTATGAAAGCATAATAAAAATGACTGTATAATCCATGAAGAATGTATTTGTTGTTGCTAATTAGAATAGTGCATGAAAGGTGTATTCTAACTAATATTCTTTAAAAGTATATGACTGGATGCTTGCACCGTTTTTCGCTAACGGGAAATCTCATCTTGTTGACCACACGCGAAGTAAAAAGGCTTGTCATATTCAAACTCATGATTTGTAGATGATACGCGAAGATATAACTGCTTAGTCGCATAACGTTTCGAAAGAGTTCAAAGATAGCAACGACGTTTACATCGTTTTGTGACGTGTGCAGAAAAGAGGTGTGTCCCGAAGATGGGTTGCTTGGGAGTATGTAAACGACTTCTATAGAATAATTTTCTATGCTTTTTTTAATTAGGCAACACAATTTACATGCATTCTTTGAAGAATTGGAAAGTTATCAATTCAGCGACAATTTCAAATATGAACATATTCTTATTTATTAGTTGATTTTAGCCACATATGGATTTATGTTATTATTTCACTTTGATATTAATTTCGCTATTGATGCATTTTTCTTATTGAAAATAATCGGACATTGACGTCTGAGAATATAAACTTTCGTTTGACATAAATAAGAGGTCAAATAAATAACTTATTAAACTCCATTTCACGGTATCTATTTGTGATAAGTTACATGACAAGTCACCAATTTTAATACTCAATTTTATTTTTACTGGTTCCTAATTGGTATTTAAAATCTAATAAATTTAAGACTGATATCCTCAAGCTCTTAAAGAATGCTGCTATATTAAAAAAAAAATTGTTGTTTCCACACGTTGCTAGCAACTCAATCAATAATCAATATTTTGATTTCATGTGTTTTTGCATCAAATAGCATATGATAAAATATTTCGTTTTATCATTATTCATCGATTCAACTTATCGTTTTTTCCTCTTATGATTAATCTTTGAATAACAGATTTGAAAAATATAATAATTTTGTCATTAGATATATGATCCTCATTCTGAGAATGTCATGACGAAATAATATCAGTGAACACGAGCGTCAAAAGTATCAAGGTCGATGAAAGTAAATCATAATGAGCTCATCCCCCAGTATCACTTTCATGCATTTTTAATTTCTTTTCAAGTCATAACTTTATGGTATCACATATACACAGCAAGGCGTCTCCTTTACTTGATGCCGCACTTGCGTCGATAATCTACGTCGTGCCATTCAGCGGTCTTTTTTCCATTACGCCAAGTTCATTTTTTGTTGATTAGTCGGTTTCAAATGTAAATTTGCTAATTTAGCGGATATTTTGTTTTTTAAAATCATCACATATCGAGTAAAAGTGTCTTTTTAAGCTAGATATTATACCTTAACAGTTTTTATAAAATACTATTAAGATTCATAATTTTTTTAGTGTTTATATTGTCAACCAACCTAATTATTGAATTGAGTAATTTATATTGCGCAACTTCCTTGCTAATTTCCATTTGAAAATTGTTACAAAAACGTGTGGTATTTCATGTATTTATTTTATTTTATTACATCCGCACACGCCAAAAATGCAATCATTTTGGCAGATTCAACTACAAGGAAAGATTTAAAAAGATATCTACATATTATGATTGCTTCTTAATTTAATATTATTTTAAAATTTATCGTATTGATTCTAATCGCGCCATAGAATTTCTTTACATGCAATATGTATACTTATACATAGTATACTATTGTATAAAGTCTTTTATCTCATTATGTATGAATGTACTAATTTCATCTGTTATCCTATTAATAATTAATAATCTAGACTATTAAAATAATCATTAAGATTACGTTTAAGAAAGTTTTTTGATGAATCACAACTTCGTTCATTAAATTTATCTCCTTATCTCTTGAACTCTGTTTTTTCTTCTGCCATTTTTGATTACTAAATCGTCCATTAAAAATTTACTAAAACACATATATTATTTATCATTCATAAATACCAGTCAACATGCGAGTATTGTCAGTGAGAAAATAAAAAAATCGATCGTCGAGCATTAGTACGAAATCCTCTAACAGCATAATCGACATGCTGAGTGCGCCTGGGCATCCTTGATTAAATCCAGCTACGATACGCCTGCGCGCGCGCTAAGTGCAGACGACCGCGACGATGCACGCGCGCCGCGAGCGCCCGGCGGCTGAGAGTCTGGCAAGATCCGAGCCGCGCGGCTGTCGCCGATATGCTTACCCTTCCGCGAAGAACACACTAGCCCCGGGAGTATTTGCATTATTGAATGTAGCGCGTTATCGCTGCGCGTAATTTTCCGCTAGCGCTGCGCCGACCTCTGGCGCCCGCGCACGCGTCTCTTCTATTCGTCTCTCTCGCTCTCTTTCTCGGCCGCACTGGAGCTCCTTCTCATCTACTTCTCGACGATTCTTTATTTACGAGCGGCATTGTGACAGTATTTGCGTCCGCGGAATATATGTTTATCAACACTGCGACTTTTTGCGGCGACCGGCCGCGATCGAACGCGCGCTATCACGCGGTTTTGGCATTATGCCGTGACTAAAGCAAGAATTTAGCTTCCTCTTGGCGCAATCTTTTTTTTTTGACGGCGGCAGTGCTCATCGCGCACTTATGTAAACAAAACGTTGTTAATGTTAATAATTAGAGAAAAATATACATTTGTTTGTGTGTTCGTTGGTAGAGATCGAGCATTACGCGCTTAATTTATGATAACGAGTATTATAAATTATCGTCTTTATTCCTAGGTATATTCTGAAAAGATGATATTTATTATTTATTGTTCAAGGTTGATTATTTGATTCTAAATAACTTGAATTATATTTAAATTTATTACAGTGTACGACCTTTACGATAACTTTTGTCTATGCGGAGATGTTTCGTGGGTAAGTGAGTAGTTTGATAATTATTACACATGTTATGGGGAAATCACCAAGATAGACAGCGGAAGTGTACGGTATTATATCCGTCATTTTATTTTTTCATCATCTCGCTATGTTGAAATAAATGTTAGAAGTGATGATAAAATATGTTCATTTATGAAGTGCTAGGAAAAAAATTGTAGCGCAGAAGTGTCGTAATAAGTTCTACGGGTCTTAGTTATAAGAAATGCATACACTTATCTCCGATATGAATAATAATTTGCACACTTCACAAGAACGCAATCGTCACTGATTTCCGATACATTATCCAGGAAGTATCGACTTTTTCTCATAACTTTTTACGCAGACCAACAGCTAATTGTGACTCCAATTTAAATTTGAATGGTTGAACCAGTTGCCTTCTGCGAAGCTGCATAATTTCCCTTTTCGAGTAATGCAACAATAACAGAGTAATAAACGCAAGTGTAAATGTAAGTTATCTCATTATTGTTGGAACCCCACTATCGACAGTAAATTGGATAAATTAAGGCAATTTCCGTTGCTTCAGACATAAATGATGCCATTTAATAGAAAAAAAAATAATAATATTTTCCAAACATGAACTTAATACTTAACATTATTATGAAACAACAACTAGTATAAATTGTTTGTTAAACTCAGTATAATTATGTTGGAATACTGAACGACAAAACAGATATGAATAGATATCATTAGATAATACTAAATATCCACAAAGCACGTACATAGCCTCTGTACTGCCAATGGAAGATAAATTGTCATTTAACAAGACCATGTTATTGATATTTCAGATGGATTCAAGAGTGACATAATTTTATGGTGCAAAATGTTGTTACCTGCCACACAGAAAAGAATTTACAATCTTCAAAGCAAGGCGTTAATTAAGTTGTTTGCACGTCTACTACGTCAAAGTGAAGACGACATGCTGGAGGACCTGGAACAGGGCGATGTGGCGCAAACGATTAAAACTTTCTTTGAGAAAAGCTCAGCTGTAAGACCCAATAGGACAAGTGAACTTACCCTGCAAGAGGTGAGTGAGAAAATTAAAAAGATATGACAACTGTCCTCATAAATTTTTAGAAACTTTATGAGCATACTCTGACGCAATCATAAAGTGCAGTAGGATTCTGCAATAATTTTAGTAATACATTTTTAATATGTTTTATAAAAATAAGGAGTTGACAATATTAGATATTGAATAAATTGCCGATATAATTGTGCGTAATAGTTTTAATAATAGTTTCCATAATTACGTACACGAAGTGGATAGTATACTGATAATAATATTATTAAAATTAAAGTCATGCATATTAGATTTAATTGGTCTTGTACAACAAATAAAGATGAAAATATCAGAATTCAGATACATCGATAAGAGGTTTAAGATAGCATGGAAAAACAAGTAATACGTCAATATATCTAACGACGCTTTCGGTATAAACTATGGGCCCTTTGTGTATTGTGACGCTTTTGCGTTAGATTGATTCAGTTGATGACACGCATGTGCGATAAGGGCTTATCTGACTTCCACATTTCTCATTCGCGTAACATCTTATTTAAGTGCACTTTTTATTCAAAATATTTTAGTGTGACCCTTTAATGTTCAACATTACAGAAAGCTCATCACAATGGCTGTAGCTCTTTAAGGAGAAAAGACATGCCACTAAATAATACACCTTTCCGAATTTTACAAAAGACCGCACGATTTCATGGCCATTAACTTAAAAATATGCTCCTTATCTGGAAGAAAAACCGACCTTAATTTCGTACGCGGATTATCTGTCGTAAAAAGGCGATATAATATAAAAATAAATTCTGCGAACAATTGGCGAAACCGAATCTTGAATTGACTCTCTCTCTCTCCCTCTTTTTCCTCAAACCGCGTGCGTGAGGTCAAAGCACTAATCGTTTGGCGCAATAAAAAAAAATCAAGCATTTCCTACCCTAGCCGGCAAATGCTATATGAATATTCTAAGTCGAGAGTAAAATCCAATTGACCCAAAGGTCTCGGGCGTATCTCCCAGAGGAATATTTTCCCGGTGGCCGCGTCGTCCACGCGCGCGCCATCATCTCTGCCTACTCCTTTTCGGCTGCCGCGCAGACTCCCTCTCAGGGTTGTCGGGACTACGCAGAGACAGTTTGGCCGTGAAATGCCGCCGTCTCCCGGCGGTCCGATTTCTAATGAACTCTCCCCCCGCGACAGAATCGCTTTCGTATTCGTATACGGCGCGATGCGTCAATGGCACTCTCTTCTCTTCTTTTTCTCTCTTTATTCTCTCGGTCATCGCGGCGCTTATAGTCGTGCGAGCACGCGTGACGTCAAGGCATCCGGGCGCGTGCGCGATTACGTATAGTTCTTGCGTGCGGTATATACACGCTGATTCAACGTGCGTGCGTGTATATGTATATCTATTATATTATGCGTTGTATATGCGCTGCTGCATCGATTGCAGAGGAGAAAAATGCATGCGTGAACGAGCGAGCGCTCTATTGTGATTTAATGAGGGAGAGAGAGAGAGCTTATGGGAGGAGCCTCCGAGAGAGCCGCGCTTGTCACGTAGATAAAGGAAAAAATAATCGCCTAAGCGGCACCCGCCTGAGCGTATATACGCGTTAGAGTATAGGAGCTAATGCGCTGCTATGCTGATGATGATGGTAGAGCCGTCGGCCGACGGCCGCTCTAGCGCGCCTTCGCGGATTTTTCTTTATGCGCTTTTCGAGACCGGGAAACCAGAAGATTCTGGCGCGACGTAGATAATGGCGGTGACAGTTCATCAGGCGGTTTTTACGTAATGCACGCATAACATCTTTGGCAACAGTTAGGATTGCAATTTATAATTTTAAACAATGTGGATTTGGACAGAATTTATGAATAAATAAGTTGAATTTTTTATAGTA
>JAPYZP010000062.1:0-55573 GCA_030522985.1 Torymus sinensis | reverse complement strand
AAAAAGTAAGAAGTTGTTCTAGAAAAAGTATACCATTCGATGGACCCTGTTCAACAGCGATTCTCTCTTATATATACTACAAACAACCAGAAAAACCTGATTGGTAGGTGTGCTCGAAAAAAAAATTTTCAAAAGTACTTTTTGGGTTTTTTCCCAGATTTCGTGGGATTTGCACATATAGTAATCGCCTGCTTTTCTCGTGATTATGCATCAATATTCTTCCATCTTTTTATTTTCAACATTTTTTGTAACACATGCACGATTTTCGCCGTTTTTCGCCCTAAAAAGAGATCGTAAAGTGACTTTTTTTACCGGCGGGACATAAAAATACATCTTTGCTTAGCGGCCACAAATGTATCTTTTTTTAGATACTTTAAAACTGCATAAAATGTGTACATGCATGTTTTAAATTTTTAGCAGATTTATGGTTATTTTTAAGAATTTGTGTACACAGTACACTGATTTTCTACATTATCCTTACTATCACTCATGTTACTTGGCCTTTAATTGATGATTCTTAATATGAATATTATAAGTAAAGGTCGTTTTCTATAAATGAATTATAACTTCAAAACGACAATTAGAAAAAACAAACAGTTCTATTTCTACAAGTATTTCGTTATCGTATAAAGCAAAGATCAATTTAGCCTTGATTTTTACGGTCAAAAACCCCGAAAATCAATACGACAAAAAATATGGTATGCACCTACGACTAGTGGGTCTTTTGATCTCATGTGTTTGCAGTACCCGTCTTCGGTTCGCAAAATGCACTCACCTTCGGCTCGTGCTGGCTCACCTACGACTCGGACTGCAAACTCCACACTCGGTCTCAAAACGCCCACTTTACGCCCTAGGTACACAATATACTATTAAGAAGTGGATGGAAAATAGATGACTTATAGTATGTATACATAAAAGACGTTGGATGTTAATTCATCATCATCATCGTATATTATATCACTATTATAAATGAGAAATTTTTCTTAAATTAGTGGAGACTCAAAATTCAACGTTATATACCATAATCAGATGCAAAAATAAAATTTTGTTGCAAACGGCGGCTTGTTTTACATCGGTACAAAAATTAGAATTATCGGAATTGTTAGAAAATCGTTAAGTTTATATGGGGGAAGGTTAACACCAGGTATAGAAGTTATGGACTTGCCCTGAGTCAATATTTTAAGGTGAAGGTTTATTGGATGAGCAGGTACGGAGGAATATATACTGCGTGCCTATTTCATGTAAACGGCACATTGGTAATTAGATGAGTACGGCTTTCAGTTTCAAACATTCTGTTTGCACGTTATTAGGAAGGTTATCGATCGACGTCTTTACCCATCATGCTCATTTTAGCTTGTTATACCAGAGGATTGTTAGAAAAGTTTCTCTATTTGTAATTAATTTAAACTTAAAAAAAAATTCTAGGTAAACTCTGTCGAAATCTAGTGAAAATATTCTTCCCGATCCTCTAGAATTTTTACTTTTCGTTAAAAAATGGGAAGAAAAATCAAGTCTGCTTCAACTCGACTCAATATTTGTTCCCATCAGATTCCACTCATCAGTACCTATTATATACGTAGAATGTAAAACATACTGAAAAAATTTTTGAATTCTTCTTCTACAGTCAAATAAGGACCAGAGATTTTCTCACTTTCCGTACCGATATAATCACCGAAATCAACCCCAACTTCGGCGACGAGTTACACTCAAATCCGAGCCAATTTCCAAACACGCGCAAAACACACTCAAATCCTCCAATTAAAGAAGCCCCTGCCACACAGCATGCACACAAGCTCGAAAAACTTTCGTGGGAGCAGTGCATCAACGTGCCGCTTGGAAACTTTACGAGTAATCCTCGAATGCACGTGGCCACTCACTGTTTGTACATATATGTGTGTGTATTGTATAGCGACAGGTATACAAGCGCACTCTCTTTCCTCTGGCATATAGGCATGTGCGCGCTGCAGGCTCTCTCTCTCTCTCTCTCTCTCAATTTTCCAATTGAACGGTATCCGCGGTGTCCCGGCAGTTGCGATAAGTCGCGATTTATCATCGCTCTCTATGGCATTGTTGGTGCGCATTGTCGACGAAAGGCTGCGTATTCGTAGGCGCGAAAGCGAGACCAGAGTGGACATATCGAAGCTTTTTTTATATATTGGGGGTTTCACGTGTGCGCTGTATTTTTATTTTCTACATTTCAATTAAGTAATTGACTTGGCTGTATTTGAACTTTCACGTAAATTACAAAATATAAATTTGAAAATGTTTATTTTTTCTCTGAAATAAAGACAATTTTTAGATGAATTTTATTTTGTACAAAAAAAGAGTAGATGAATTACAGCTGTATGGATATAAAAATATATTCGCGGATTTTATTTCACCCACGATAACATTTGATACGCGCAAAAGGTTTCAGATTTTTCATTTGCTATTGAAACAAATAATTGAAATAAGAATAAAGGAAATTCTGCTTTCAAACATGATGAAATATTTTTCTCGTAGGCGGGATATCAAATACTCTTCTCGCGTTTCATTATAGCAAAATACTTGTGCAAAAAGAAAAATAACTATGTGATTCTTAAAAATAAAGCATTGTAAAACTTTGCGTCGTTTGTGCAACTTCCTCTACTTTTGCTTATTTATTCAATTACAAGCTTGTCCGGCTGAAATCCGCAGAAAATATCATAACCCTCGCAGTCACCACACGTGCAATAAGACGGCGTAAGTACTTATGTATCGAGGCGGACAAGCGACTTTTTTTTTCTTGCTTGTAAGATTTCTGCTGGAAGGGCGTGACGTAATCGGATAATTGAATGAAGCGATGTATAAAGCCGCGGGGCTGGTGCAAAATCGCCTCGTTAATGCGCGCGTCTCGTCGGCTCGCGCGAGAAAAAGAAAAATAATGAGACGAAACGAAAACACGAGATAAAAAAGGGAAGACGCGGTGGCGCAATCGGCGTCTCGTGAAAGCACTCAATCGGCCGCGTGATATGAAATTTCGACGAGAGACTGTAAAGGAAGCTGCGCGAAAACGAGGGTACAGAAATAAAAGGGGACTTGTCATGTTATCTGACGTTGTATTCTTATACATATCGGAGCGCCGTAGTAATCCTGTAATTGGCTCCTGGGGTGCCGGATTTTCATTTATTTTGGCTATTCAGTTTGACTTATCTTTGTCATTTTCAATTATTATGATTACTATTATTCAATTATTCTAATTGTAGCACTTTAATCTTTTATAATTAGTTGATATTGATATGAAGGTGTAAGTTAATTAAATGTTACAATTATTGTTATTTTTTGTATTCTTCGAAACATTATTGTCAATTTAAGAGTTTATTTTAATGTAAAGTTAAAGATAAAATATAAATTGTATAGCAATAAATTAAAACAATATCACTCCAAGTATGTAAGATAAAAAGTTAAATTTTAAATGTAACTTTATTATTACATTTTGTAATCGACATAAAATATTTATGATATCGACGCACGTATTAAAATAAGAATATATTGACAGTTAAATGTAAAATTACATCAGTGAATGTCTTTTCTTTTACGACTTTTCGAGACTTTTCAAAAGAATTAAAGGCAAAGTGTTTGTGATTGTTCCAATTTCGCAAGACGAATGAAAAAGCCGCATAAAAATAGAGATAAATGATACAATAAAACTATTTCACACAATATGACGAATATTAATAGCTTATACCCCGCGCAGAAATTAATAAAATAAACAAGAGGAGCTATTTTAGCAATTATAAACGCCGATTGCCGCTAATAAAAGTATATATTATTTAGCAAAATTGAATAAAGGAAAAATCAGGTGCAAATTTATTTTCTCAAATCTGTCAAACTTATAGGATTATGATAAAAATAGAAAAAATCTCGCTAAAGTCTGGAATACACGAAATATTCGCGCGCGTCACTGCAAAAATAACATATCTCTTTATAAATGATCTATATTCCCGGCACTCTCGGGCATTCTTGCGCAATCGGCAATTACAAAAAAGAAGCTTTACAGCCGCATCGCCCGGATAAATTTAGAAGGAGCAAGTGCCTCTATTCGTGCTAAAATGTCTACTTATAACCCACTCGAATTACATCGCGAACATTGACTTCGATTGCTAATCGGGAATGCTATAACGAAAACTAAATGCAGACAGCAGCGGCACGCTTCTTTTCTATACAACCGTATATATAAGTATACCCGACAAACGAGTCAACAAATGCGCGTATACACAGTGAAAATCGGAAATTTCCTCGAGCGGTCGCTAAAAAAGCTCGCAGACAACAACATCACATAGCACACAGACTCACCGAGGAAACGAGAAAACTCTCGGGCTCCCGCGTGCGATAAGCCTCCCCATCCGCGAAAGCCCATCAATCCCCCGAAAGCAGGCTCGCTGCGACGGCGAAAGCTCCCTCCTCTCTCCGCCGCGAAGCTCCCGGGAGGCTCCTCGCTCTGTCTCTCCTCTCTCTCTCGACCCAGGAAAAAAGGCAATATCCTCCTCCTTCTCACTCACAACCCGTGTATAGGTACTTATATATATGCGCACAGACGGCGTACGTATACGTCAGTTCACACTCTCCCTCAGCGTCCGCGAAATACAAGCGTATACATATAAAAATCCACGCGACAAACCGAGTGGTATTATACTATCCGCGGCGGCTGGCGCGAGCTTGCGCCGGAGACTGCGGACACTGGCGCTAGCTGCCTGCGGAGCGCAGGCAGAGGGAGAGCGACGACGAGGATGATGGTGGCGGCGGTGGCGGCGGCGGCGGCTGGCTTTTCCGCGCGCTGTGTGATGTTTTCCACGCTCCTCGTATATACCTAGCGTGTGAGGCGCCGCAGCAGCAGCAGCAACCGCGAGCTTTCGCGATTGGCCGAGCGATCGATCGGTGCGCGCACGGCGCTCCTGTCCGTTGAACCCTCCTACGTGCGTCTGCGTATATATCTATACTCGTACTTTCTCTCTTCCTCTTCTCGTTCTATCTTTCGTTCATATACAGAGGAGAGACAGGGAGCGGGAGGGGAAGGACGGGGAGAATGCGTTATTCGCATGCGTAAGTGCGCGCGCGAGCGCTGACTTTTGTCTCTACGCGAATGCGGAGGTAGGATATACGTACGTATAGCTGGGAAGGCTTTTTTGCGCTCGAAGGGGTGCAGTGCTCGCTCGTCTCATTGTCCTGGATGGGAGGGAGGGAGCTTTCGTATGAAAGCAGGGGAGAGAGTTTAGTTTTTGACGTGGGAGCAGCGCGATGATGTTACTGCCACGAACGCGCGCAAGTGGACGAGTCGACGAGGTGATGCGTTGGCGCGGGATTGTCGGAAACTTTTGGAAATTCGATTATTCGGATGACGGAATTTATGAGCTTTCGAATTTAACGTCGAGTTTGATGTTTGCATAATGTAATGCTTGTGGCTTGGAGGATGAAAGATGTAGATGTGTTGTGAAGTTACGATTTTTATAGGACTTGCCATGTTCATCTTTATAAATTTTTATATTATTTTCATTCGATCATATTTTTCCGATAAACTTTGTGATTAAAATAAGTAACTGCATTGCGGTTGCGTTAGCTGTATACGAAAGATTTTATATGAATAACGCTATTTGAGTGATTTCATAGCTGAAATGCTGTTATATTGCGAGAGCAATAATGAAATTCGTAAGATTTTACACCGGATAAAAAAAGTTTAAAAATATAGAATATATTGTAAAACACGAAGGAAATAGCAAACTACTAATATATAGAGAAGCTTTTATTGCAAATTTTAATTCTGCTATTTGCAATATCGAGATTTTCTTTTGAGGCTCGCACTTACTTTTATGAAAATCAATAAAGTATATATATAGGAGATAAAATTAGATCAGATGGAAAAATGTTGCTCCCCTTGTCCTTCCAAGGATTAGCTTCAAAAGCTTTTCTCTGAAACCACTGCTTTTATCTTGTCGAAGCGTAAGGGCTTCTCTAGTTCCGAAGTAATATCCTTTTCAAGGAATATACAGTAATGGAAATAAGACGAGCAAAAATATAGCATGGGAATAAAGCTATTAAAGAACTTTTATATGTTATCATTCTGTTTACAACTTCTTGTTTGCTTTGAGCTATAATATTGGATTTTTGTGTAAACGAGTATATACATCAACAATTATATCACATATGAAATACTACGATTATTGGTGCAATAAAAATTAATAGAAAATTCTTTTATTTAAATTTAATGAATTGTAAATATTGTGTAATTAAATTACTGACAATCTACGCAAAAAATAAGCTTAATTCGCATATTGTAAATTGCATTTTCTTTCGTTTTCATTCTAACAGCTCACGTGCAAAAATAAACGGTGGCGAGAATTTCTACTACGGAATACGAGGGAAGCTTTTGAAGCTCGGAATAGACGGTGAAGTAGAAAATGAAATAATAAAGTTTGCAAGTCTCACTATACCGGCACTGCGCGTGCGCTTTACCAACGACTTAAATTCTAGTACCTATTTCAATCAACTGTTCGCACACGGAGCGAAGTAGTCTTGCAGATATTTTTTAATTAAAGATTTATACAAGTCATTTATATTTGTTTGATTGATTAGTGCTTTCTTATATTTTCTTATTTCAAAATTAACGGGTAAAATATGCAATTTAAGAAAACTCTTGATAACTTAAAAATAAATGTTTTTCTTATTCAATATGTATACAAAAACTAATAAATAAAAGATTATCAATCTTTTTAAAAGATATAGATAATAATTAGATATTTTGATAATTATTAAAATGCGGTTCGCTAATTATAGAAAATGAAATATTTAGACAAAATTTGCGTGTATTAAATCTTTGTAAAGACTAACAATGGCTGTCATTACATATGATTCAAAGTAGAGTTCATTCTGAATAAAGTTAAATAAGAATCAAAACTTGTCTATGAGTTGGAGGATGTGTTGTTGCTGAGCTTCTTTCCATTCCACATCACCTTCATCTCCCAAATTTCCAGCATATTCTACAAAATTAATATAATTGTAAAATAAAGTAGAATAACAATAATTGATAATATATTATTCTAAATATAACGAATTTCCTTATTTACCTCTAACTATATTTCTAATTGTTTTAAGTGATGCCCTTCTTTGCGTTAGAATCCTAGTGACTCTCTGTTTTACCGCTGGAGGACAACCAATGCATGCCTCCAGTAATATATAATCTACTAATTGCAATGTAAACAATCCCCCATTCAGTCTTTTCAATAATGTTTCTTCTTCATCGTCACCTTCCTTAAAAATAAAAATTTATAAATTTAAGATTTATTCCACTGGTACTTATAATAAAATTAAATGATTTTAACTTGGAATAATACCTTAGCATTTTTTTCAACTTCTTCTACCTTTTCAAGATATTTAAAGTGTAGTTCCATTAACCTATCAACTTTTTCATAGTCATTTTCTGTGAATTTGCTGAGTAACCTTTGTCTTTGCTGACCTTTACAGTTTCTTAACATACTTGCTATGATTGATACTACGTGCTCTGAAAAAAATAAAGCATTTAAAATTTTTAAAAATATTTTATTTTAATTAAATATAATAATTGTTTACCTTCATGTTCCTCAGCAGTAACCATTTTCTTTCGGTTTTTAGTTGGAGTCTTCATAAATACAGGAAATATTGTTCGAAGACCTAGGATATCAACGAATTTACTACAGTTATCTTTACCATCTGGTCCATTCATTGCATAATCGAGAACCTATTCAGTAATAAGAATTAGAAAACTTTATGTAAAAGGAAATATTTATCACAATTTAATTACAGTCATTATGCCTAATACCTTAAGGGAGCCATTTCGTGACATTTTTTTTTCTCTCAACATAAGATTCATGAGTTGAAGACCTTCTCCACGAAGAAATCTTTCTCGATTCACTGTTTCCATTAAACTGGAGCACAAAATATCAAACAGGTTTTCCATTAATTCCTGTTCTTCTGCTGTTTGTGGATCATGTCTTTTATAGTACTATAGTCATAATTAAAAGCCATCAATAAAGAAATTATTTGTATTGTTTAAAATTAATTTTGTTAAAAATAAAAACTTTATTAACTTACAGCTAACTGTTGAAGAAGAACATCAATTCCGTCAAGATCTCCTAATAGAAGTCTATTCTCCTCTGAATTATGAAGAATAATAGACAAAATTTCACTAGCGTAAAGTTTGTTGGTATCAAAAGGAGCTTTTACTTTTATTCTTTTTAATAAATACGTTATTAAGCCTTGTTTACCAGCTTCTACACACAGTTCTGGTCTTATTTCTAACAAATTTTCAAAGATAGCTGTAATCCAATTTGAAGAAAAGATGTAAAATACTGTTACAATGAATAGTGTTATAATAGAATAAGTTATATAAAATAATTAAATTTTACCCAGTGTGTTGAAAACTCCCTCACTTTCTTCACCAACTGATTCATCAAGTCTTTCTAAATTTTGAACAAGTAAGGCAAAGACTTGTTGTGCCAATAATGCATCTATCAAAGAATCAGCTTCTTCTGGTGCTTCATTATAAACATCTGATTCTGTAAGTTCTTGAATTAAATCTACTATCCCAACTGCTATGTCTGTATTTTCATGGGCTAATAATTCTAGGAGTGATGGCACTACTCCTAATTCAACCATAAGAGGATACAGTTCAGGATTAGTTGCAACAGCATGTAATTCTTGTAAAACATCATGTAATTCTACTTCTGATTCCATGAATTTATCAGGCTGATCTGGAAACTTAACTCTCATTTCTTGATTTCGAAGTGCTCTTTTTTCAAAGAGTAAAATCATTCGTTTTAGATTCGTTTCATCCAAAGGTTCTACTTCGGCAGCTTCAGTCTCGACAAATTTTAATATATCTTCTTTTTGTTCCTCGGTTAATTGTGGTTCCACCACATCATGTTCCGGAGCTGGAAGTGCAGCACGAATTGGTGTTGGTGGTTCACTTGTTCTTACTGGAGTTCTTAACGGAGTGGAATCAACTCTTGTATTATGTCTTTGACGAGGATGATAAGGTGTTCTCATAACCTTCTTAGACTTTTTTGTTTCCCAATCATCCTCATCGTCCTCTTCATCTGGAGCTGACCGCTTTGGAGTATTTGGAGGCTAAAGAGATATTTTTAATAAATACATACATTTAAAATAAAAATAAAATGTAGCATTTGTTTATAAATTTATTTTAACTTCGTAAATAAAAACTTCAGTATTTTCGCAAAACTTACCTTGTAAGATAATAATTCTCCAATATCCATGTTTTACGAAAAACTAATTGACTATTATTTAAATATCATACAACATTCATTTTAGATTTGTCAACAATTTCAATCTTTGGAAGATAGCTTGTAGTACGTGCGCGAATTTATATAGGTTAGATTTAGATCACATTCTAATAATACATAAAGTTCTTCAAGAAAGAGATCAATAATATTTTTTCCGCCATCTTGAGAAAGTGATGAAGATTCTAGAAAAATTAATTTTGTTTACAATAAGATTGTTTACTTTTGAATTAAAAAAAATTAATGAAAATATTATTAAGTATAATGACTAAAGAAATAATTTTATTAAAATATTAAAAATTTTTTTAATTAAAATATATAAAAAAGTAGTTTTAATTTATTATTATTTATATAACAATAATTTATATTATAGTATTAAAATAATAAGATGAATTATGTAGGTTTTGTTTGCGCAAAAATAAATTTTCAATCTCTTACAACAATTGAATTTATATTTTGAAGATCTGGAGAAAAAGACTATATATTATTCGCGAAATGCGCGTGCTCGGCTGCTCGCGTCGCATGCGTTGATTTTGTGCGGCCCCAAAAATCGTACACGTCACAACTTTCGTTATGTTGCTTGAATTCGCATAGATTTTTCGAATATTTGTTTTAACACATTTTTAAAAGAAAAATGGAAGCACTTTATCATCAAACGAATAAATTAGTGCAGGAAACACAGCACTTATTCAGCCAGCTGGAAAGAAAGCAGCCTAACCTTGATATTGAAACTGTTGAATATGAAATACAAACAAAAATTCAGAATATCAACAGGTATTTAAATCTCTTTAATTATTGTTAACTTGACAATGTTAAGTATTTAAATTTCTGTGAAACTATAACTTGTCAGTAACTTCTATTAATTAATAATGATTGCATCATTCAGATTTTGTTTGACAGTTTTGAAATGAAAGAAACCTCAATTTTTTTCATATACTATTTTTCAGCAACTGTGATAGACTGGATATACTATGTTCAAAAGGGCCTATATCACAGCGTCAAAATGCAAAAATGAGAGTCGATCAATTGAAATATGACAGTCGGCATCTGGCAGCTGCACTAAACTCGTGGAAACAAATGATTCTACGTAAACAACGAGAAGAATCAGAGAGGGAAGCACTTTTATCAAGAAAATTCACCACTAATGATCATGTAGACATTTTAATTGACCACAGTGTGCAGCATAACAACAGTATGCGCAATGCAGTTAGTGGAGTCGATAACATGCTTCAACATGGTAGTGGAATTCTAGAAAATTTAAGATCTCAAAGGTACACACTTAAAGGAGCTCATAAACGTTTAGTAGATATTGGTAATACTTTGGGATTATCTAATACTACAATGAGACTCATAGAACAACGAGCTCGTTCTGATGGATTCATTCTTGTTGGAGGCATGCTATTTACATGTCTCATCATAACGCTAGTAATAATTTTTCTTTTATAAACATTCCTAAAACAAATAAATTTGTACATAGCTATGAATGAGGAAAGACTAAATATTAAATAATTGAATTTAACAAAGTGATTGTACTTTGAATTTATCCAAAGATATAAACTAAATGAATTGTATAATTGTAAAAAAAAAATTAATTTATAAATATGTATAAAATTATACATATACCATAAAAAATTTTTTAATTATAAACGATGCTGGTATTTTATTCGGATAGTTGAAATAGATTTCCAGTTTATCTAAATCGTTAAATTTTTCTTTTTAATAAAAGTTAATAATATATTTTGACGTTAATTCAGTTATTTATGGTAATTACTAGTTCAAAATAATGCTTTTGAACTTTTATTTTATGAGGCCTTATAATTTTTCATAAAAAATTATAAATTAGTTTATAAATAAAAATGTAAAATAATCATCACTAATTTACAATGATGAGTTTTCACCTTCAATTATTTTAGGCAATGGTAACAATTAAAGTCTAATTAAACGTAACACATGCGCTTTAATCCCTAATCTTATTCTACATAACGGTAAACACATTAGAAAGATGATGTGTCTTTTTTCGAAACCATTTTTTAAAATTAGATTCACACTGTACATCTTTGTTATACTCCTCGTCAGTAACGCGATCGATTGTGTTTACGCAATCAACTCGGCGCTTATAGTTTGTATCGGTTATTACTGCCAAGAAGAGGGTCCCAACTGCGGGAAACGGATTTTAGCGGTCATTGGAGAGTCGATTTCTGATACCTAAAAATGAAGCCCAGTGCTCATGATTCCGTAAAGTGGGCCCTTTTCTTGAGATATGGGTAATGATGTCTCTTCTATTAAGTGTCACATTGCAAATATTTGTGATAAGAAAACAAGCAGCTAAAATTTAAGCCCTCATTCATTAAAAAATATTGATTTTTCAGGAAGTTACAAGCAATCAAAGATAGCCTAAGAAAATGGTTAAAATTTGTCTTCATTTTAACCGATTAAATGGATCGTATTTTTAAACATTTTGGTACGCTATCTTGAATTGCTTGTAACTTCTTGAAAAATCAATATTTTTTAATGAATGAGGGCTTATATTTTAGCTGTTACTGTTAATGTTTACTTTTATTACTGTTACTGTTACTGTTTATTTTTGCTCGTTTTTTTTTTATTATAATATATGCAATGTAACACTCAATAGAAGAGACCATTTTTTAACGAAATAGAGGATATTTAAGATTAAATCGCTCATATCTCAAGAAAAAGGAGCACATTTGACGGAATTATGAGCACTGTGGTTCATTTTTAGGTATACCAGAAATCGACTTTCCAATGACCGCTAAAATCCGTTTCCCGCAGTTAAGACCCTCTCCTTGTGAGTTTTATTTAACAAAACGAAGTGCTTAAGTTTTAAAATTCAATTCATAAAAAGTAAACAAATGCACTTTTCTATACATGTTTTGTTTGATTTTCGAAGTATCTTAATTAATATGCATTTTATATGGAAAGCACACAAATCAGGACACTTGCTTTGATGTAATTTTCTTATTCTTTAAATAGTAAAAAAATACCATCAATATAGTATGTAAATTTATGTAGAATATTATCAGAATTATAATTAGCAAAAGAAATTCAGTTGCCATTCGTCATTTGGGATGTCAATAAATGAAATTGTTTTATAAAATGTACGGAAATTTAGAAATTACTTAGAATACGAATATTCAGAATTATACATACGAAATAATATAATATTATAGAGTTCGACTACTTCGTAGCACTCCATGCGCGTTTCCGTTATAATCGTTACGTTCATGAACATTCTTGCAATCCAATTTTATATATTTCAGTATTTTTATGCTTCAAACGTATTATTTTTGTTTGTAACTACCTTTTTCAAAACAAAATCAAACGACACAAGAGACTTCTTCTTATTTAGAATAATAGTTCGCATTTATATATCATAATATTTACTTAACGGAATAATATAATTTGAATCTAGTGTATCGTACGATATATTTTCAAATTACAGTTTGAATTGTGGGTCTCAAAATCCAATAAAATATTGATAGTTTGATATTAAATATAAAATAAAACAAAAAGTTTATAATTAAAAAATTAAACATTGTTTAATATGCTAGCGAAATCCGCAATAACGGGAAAACTGTACGCATAAATACGTTATTATGTTTAAGCGTACAATTTTCCGACGCATCACAAAGACCCCCTTCTATTATACGTGAAATCTGTAACGATAATCCGACGCTCTCGACACAATAGTCTCTCGTCATAAGCTCATTTCCCAAGCTATATATATAAGATATGCGCTCGAGAAAATCCTCTCGCGTCATCGCGTGGCTCTCCCGCGGCTTTCATCTCCCACGATTATCATCATCATCGTCATCATCGTCGCGTCGAGCAGAGGCTCGGCTGCTCTGCGCGTCCCCGCATCGACAATTATAAGAACCCGTCCTGAACGCGCGCGGCTTGCTATCTTATATAGCTGGCTAGCTAGCTCGGGTCTAGCTCCGAATATCGTGGGTAAAAAACAGAAAGACGGGCGAGTTTTGAATCTCATCCGCCGACTAGTTATATAGGTGTATGTGTGTGCGTGTATACGCGCAGCGAAGAATGGGTCAGTCCTTCAGCGGGCTGCGAGACTGATCCCTCTCTCCCTCTCCCCGGCCAGTTTTTTGAGTGCCTTTGGTCATGGAGCACGTATACACATAGTCTGTATATTCGTATGGGTGTTTGTGTTTGTGTGTGTGTGTGTGTGTGGGTACAGGTGCGTATGTGTGTGTGTTTATACGAGAGCTCCTGAAAGAGAGTCTCTCTGCCGCGTCGTCCCCACCTCGGCGCGAATTCCCCGAAGAAAGGTGAGCGCGCGCTCGCGGCGTGGTAGAGTAGGGGCCCCGTATCCTGCCCGCGCGCTCCTCTCTCCTTCAGTTTACCTGGCGCGCTCGACCGAGCTTGGAGCTCCTCGACTCTCTCTCTCTCTCTCTCTTCCTTCGCGATCTATTCCCCCGAGGAAGAGATGCCATCGTATACCAGCAGTTAAGTATATACCAGCACCGACAGCGGAGACAACGACAGCGGCAACGAAGACGCCGAGCAACGGCAGAAAGTCCAGTAGCCCTGGATGGGTTTGAATTCAGTCCACGTTTCTGTTCAGCTATTCGTGACTAGATCCACACTCATCCAAGGATGTTGGACCGTGAGCAACGAGGATACCAGCAGCAACGCCGCTCCGCATTATCTATATCTATACGTGCTCCGAAACGTTAAACGGAGCGTGCTCCGAAATGTACATCGTATTATATTGTATACACCTGTAGCTGTAGAAATTTCGCCAATTTTGTATATGTAAGAGCGCATCGTCGTTTTTGTACACGCGATAGGACACATACTCGTGTATCCGAATCTCTGTAACGTACGGCGTAGGTAGCCTGCGAGCTGCTGCCGCTGCCGCGCGCGCGCTTGCCGATCGCCGCGCGCGACTTCGTACACGTAAGCTTTGTTTATGCAACGGGCGAAAAAAGCGAGCGAGGAGGATAGCGTAGAGAGGAAAAGCACGCGCAGATTTGTAATAAGAGCGTAATGAGACGCAGAAGGAGAGAGAGAGAGAGAGATTGAGGTAGAAATGAAGGGAGGCGAAAGTTTGGATGCCCGAGCCTAATGGCTCCGGGATTCCTTTGGGTTTCTTTGTGTCAGAACACCTGCCGCGTTCGCCTCCCCCCGTCTTTCTTTCTCTCTATCTCTGTCTCGCTCTCCCTTTCCCATGGCTGGTCGCGCGTTCGCCGCATCTCTCGCGCCCTTATAGCTTCTCTCCGCCGCTGCTGCCGCTTTTGCTTCTTCTTCTTCTTCGTCTCTTCCTCGCCCCCTCCGCTTCTTCTCTCTTTCTTTCTCTCTCGTCTTCGCGTGGCGTCCTTTCTTGAACGTTCCTCGAGTAACGGTAAAAATCCCCATCCTCCAGCGCGTTCGCGGGAGACGCGCGCGCGCGCAAGAGAGAGAGAGAGAGAGAGAAAGAATAAACTCTTTTATAATATATCTTGCGTGTATCCGAGAGCTGTTGGTTCGTCCGTGTGAACCACGGATTTATATGTACTATTCTTTTTCTCCTCATCATAAAAGTACGTTTTTGCTCCCATACAATTTTAAATTACCTGCAATGTTTTAAGTAACCGCCTCCTATATATGTATATATACGTTGAATCATAATATTTATGTTTGTAGATGATATATCAAAACTTGATGTGTAACCGTTAACTGTTGCTGTGAAAAGGGCACACTCAAAACAATTTAATTTTGTAGACAATCAAATGTTAGAAGAATACACATATTTATCTGTATACAATTTTTTGTAATGTTTTTATTAATAAACTTTCTTTGCTTTATAATTGCATTGATTTAATAAAATAACTTTACAAGAAGAAGCCAAAATGAATCGAATCACTTGGTTTCAATATAACAAAATATGATCACACTTAACACAGGCAATGGAAATCGCGTGTAAAATATTTTATAAAATTTCGTGTCGTATATGTGTCGATGCGAAGCAATTTTACGTGCTTGATAATTCAGTTAACTGGTGACTGGTTTTTTTTTATTTGCTTTTTCAATTTTTTTCAAAGCACAGAGGCAGTTGTAATAATATTTTGTAATTGTAGAGAGCACGACAGTTTTTATTTTTATACTGATATTTGTTCTCAGTTACTATGTAAATGCTCTTAGATTTACTTTCTCAATAAATTACAATCAAGATTATACTAAAAATTAAAAGTTGAAGTCTTGTTGATCAATATGCTTATTATATATTTTTATTGGAAACAGTTATTTCAATTTCTTAAATTTCCTCCATTTATTATTTTCTACCCATGATATTAAAAAACGCTAGAACAGATTCCTGAAAGCTTAATAATAACAAATCATGAATCATCAACTTTATTGCTGTTAAAATGTTGGAATTTGAAAATATTACTTTTCAAATTCAAAATAGCAAATTTACGAAAAAAGTTTGAATAAATTTTAAGTAACATAATTTTACTTAACGTTAAAATGAACAAATTTACTATGTAAAATAATCTTTTCTTCACGAAAGACATTCTTACATTTCTATTTGTGACAAGTACCTGTTTATTGCCTAAACCTAAATGACTATTATTTATACTATTGGTTTTATATAGTTTTGCATTATTCATGCTGAGTTTCTTATATATTCTCATCTGCATTAGAAATGAGCACCTACATATACATCAATTTTCATATAAAGAAGACAATCTACAATATTCTTACATCTTATTAAAATTGATTTTACATCCCGGTTATTGATAAAAATATTTTCGCGCCACGGCAATATACATATATATATTTCATTAATAAACCATCAACATCGATCCGAAATGCAAATATGCACATTATATTTATATATAATTTATATATATTTTTTAATTGATCGAGAAATGCGTGAGGTAAATAGAATAACGATCACGAAAAGGCGAAGTATTTCATTACAGTTAAACGTGTTTATCTTTTGCAGTCCTGTCTACAAATAGCAAATAAATGGAAATTGAAACCAAATTGACACTATAAAACAGTTATTATTTCAGACAAGAGTAAAGTTAAAAGTCAAAGAATTATATTTATGAAACAAAAAAAAAGAAAATCTATAATCACTCCATAATTATTTAGAAACATAGTAACTCATAACTTATAAACATAGAAAAGTTTTACATTGGGTGGTTGCAAACACAACTGGAACTTTTCCCGAAACTTAATATAATTAAATTATACGATAATTAAAATTAATTCTAAATCAAACTGATAATTCCATAAATTTCATTTATGTTTATCTAATTTCGTATACTTTAAAGCTTTATTCTTAAAATAATTAATTTTTTGATGATATCACTATGTAATAAAATGATAATGATGCATTAATAATAATATTAATAACATTAACATTAATTCAACAGTCTCTTTGTAATTAATGCACGGACTGAATTCATATTTTCCAAAAATAGAACAAAATTAATCAATGAAACGTTCAAAATTCTAATTAAATCTAAAAACTATTACATTTTTAATTTAAAAATAAAACACGTTACTAATAAATGGGCTTCGAAATTTGTGTTAAATTTTTTTTTTTTTTTTTAAACATACCAAGTATATTGTTAACATCTATTTTCTAAGAGCTACTTTCATCCCAAATGTACCTATTATAGATTTCAATATCCCACATATTTGCTATTGTATTTTGTTTACTGTTCGAATCGACTCATTAAATAATGTTTTTCACGAATAACGACAGAGAACGTCGTGGTATCAAGTATTTTGCGTCTGTTCCAAATTGAGCTGCGTGAGTTTACAAGCAATTGTTTCTCCTTGCGAGGCCAGTTCGGAATTTTTAAAAGCATTCAAAGGATCACTGTTTGACGCAATGTCCACTTCCTCGAGCACTTGCTTGATTTGTTGATGTAGCTCTGTAGCTGCGCGCTTGAGAGTCTGATGTTTGTCTTTCATTTCGATGACACAGCGCAAAAGTCCATCCCAAGGTGCGGCAACGTTATGCCCCAGGTATAATTCGCGCCAGAGTTCGATACTAACAGGAGCTACACTAGGCCATATTACTCCTGGATTCGGTTCGTACAAGGGGTTCATGTACTTTTCTAGAACATCCGGTTGATTGATGTACGACCACAGACTGCATGTACGTTCTGCTACTTTCAGTCGTCTTCTTTCGGATTCAGAATCGCCTAAGAGATGAACGTTTTAAAAATTAGTATATATAAAATAAAATAATGAATTTTTGAAAATTATGTATAAATTCTGAAAAAGAACTTATTTTACCTAAAAATGTTCCATAATTTGAAGAGTAAGCATGTTTGAAAATTTCAATTAACAATTCTGTTGTATATTCAAAACTCAATTGGAATTGAAAATGTAACTGATAAAGACAATCTAAGAATAAAAGAAATGTTGGAGCATCTGCTGGAGTTTGTCCATAAGTATGGTATGCCCCATGGCGAGTTCTAGTATAAAATGGATGACCAGCCTGTAACCATTCTCGTTCAATTAATGCCTGTAGGCCTCTAACTGTACGACAATCTGGACTCAAAATTGCTTGCACCAAACTAGTTACTACAAGAGTAGTATCTCGCCCACTACCACCTTAAAAAATTATGAATATTTAAATAACAAGCTTTATAAAGTTAGTATTTATTGTAAAAATTTAATTACTGTTTGCATACCATGCACCAAAACTGCAGTTTGTTCTTGTTCAAGACATTGAGCAGTAACACAAGCTGCATTCATTGCATCTTGAACGGCTGATAACCATTTGCTACTATCGACTCTAGATAGCCATTGAGAGGTAGAAGAAGTTACATCATTACATGCTTCCATAAGTTTTGTCAGACTTTCTGATAAATCTGAAGCACGTGGAATTGTTTTGTGTGATTTAAGCCATTTAGGATAAGCAGAATCTATTTCAGTGCCACCTCCTTTTGTTCTTGCATTTTGTGCTTGCTGAAGACTTCGTGTATCAACAATCACTCTAAAATATTACAAAAATTTTATTAATTTACAGTTCACTTTGATTGTAAGAATCTTTTTTTTTTTATTTTACCCTCTTTTTCCTGGTCTTAAATAAGAATTTAAAAGCATTTCATCTCCTTTACAACGTTTTCCTGTAGGACCACACATTGGTTGACTACTTCTAATCAAGATTCCCTAAAATATGAATTGACAAATATATATAATACAAATAAAATATTATAAAAATATAATTAATAAATTGTTTACCCCTCCTTCATGTCTATAACATAATCCTGGAAATCTCCCGCTATCTCTAAAATTAGCAGAAGAAACAATTATTTCATCTTCTATATGTTTAGGTACTATCACTTCTGCAGAGTATGAACTGCAGACTTTATAGTCTTTATTTAAATTACTAATACGCCACTCATCACCATGAGCTGCTAGTAATCTGGACCACTCAGAAAGTGGTTGAAATGCAGTCCATCCATCTTCAATTTGTACAATGGAGTTACTTAGCGATTGGGGTCTATAGAAAAAGGGATACTGAAATGTTTGATCTAAAAAAGAAAACAGTAAAAAATTATATTAATTTATAATTTGGAGCATCTATTTTTAATTATTAGTATTTCTTTAAATGATACATTACCTAGACTAGATAACTTTTCTATGGTTTGTGCTACTTTAACTAAGTCACTTGTAGATCCAAAGTCTAATTGATAAATATGAAAGTCTTTACATTTTAGAATTATACTACCGCCAGGACATTGGTTGTTTGCTTTTTTTTCCATAATGTCTATATTGCGATACATAAGCTGAAAAAATAAGAATGTGAATTAAAACATAAATAATAATGAATATTCTTATCACTCATTTCAATTGTATATTAAATAAAACAATTGTAAGTAAGTATGCAAGATATAAATGTTCAATATCCCTTTATTAATTAATAACCTTGAAAAACTAGCTAATGTTAAAAAGAAGCATTCTTTAATTGTTACAGAAAATTTGTACATATCAAAATTAAATTTAAGGAAATTTGTGAGAAGTGGATTCTGAGGTTTTGGTTAACTAAAATATGTATTTATTTTTACAATAAATAAGGATAACAAATAAATTTCGAATTGTTTTCTTTACTAATAATAAAAATTAAATAAAAAAAAAGATGAAAACAAAGTGCAATTACCCATAGCTCCTGTTGGTTGTTCTCCTGCCTGTCGGAGAGAATGAGGTGATGCCCACTGATGCACAGTGTCCCCTCAATCTTGCTGTTTTTCGACTTCTCCGTTGTTTTGTCGGTGAGTACGACATTGTCGACCCGGGGTATTGAGATAAAGTCGACAAATTCCATTGTTTTCCCGACAACCGACCAGCGATTGTCGTGAACCGTCAATAATTATTCCGAATATTGACAGCAGCTTGACAGATCCTCATAACCTCCAAAACGCCTACTTCAAGGATCCTAATGTGTATAATATATAGTGTATGGCAACATGATGGCGTGCTGCACTAATGTCTGCAGTCTGCACTCTGGCACGCTACTTACACGCACGATAACGCAACAATAAAGTGATCGCGGTTCGAAAACGAACGCGGCAAGTGTTGCGTGCTTTAAAAGCTCGACCACTTAAGCGCACTGCGGTGGTGAAGCTTGACGTATAAGAATGACGTTCGGCTGTTGCACTTTGCGAATAGAAGTGAAAAATCGTTATGAAATGGTTAATGATTTTTTTCAGCTATGGAAACAGAATATGGCATTGCATCTAGATATATTATTATATGTTATTGCTCCATTCTGAAATGCGCACATAAAATTGTCATACTTTATATGAGTTTATAATTATTGTGGATTGGTATTGATAAAACATTAGATTTTACTATGTAAGATGTATAATATAAAATTAAATAAAAACATTGACATGAATCATTTTTAATATATTTATAAGTAAATTAAGTTTTTAAGCACTACCAATCTTAATTGATTGTAATTGAAGAAAGTTTAATTAATTCATTTTTTTGTATTTATAAAATTAAAAGTTAATATGGTCTTTTGCAATTAAATAATATAAAAAATATATTTTCAAATATTTAAAAAAAAATTAATAAATATATTATTATAAGTATTTGAGCTGAGAATCTGAGATGCCATACATTTTCCACATTGTACCTTGTACGCATGCTCCGAGAATCCCTTTCGAACAATGGCAAAGTTGTTTTGATTATTGCCACGAGTGGGCGAAGGGGTTGATGTCGTCCGTCGATTTTCTTCGGTACATTCCAAAAGAGTATATACTGCCTATTACCTACTGGTCAAGTTGCTTATTCAAATTGAGAATTTCGTGGTGGCATTATGTACAGCATTACTCTGTAAAAAATTATCGACCGTTCATACTAAAATATTAGTACTGCAGAGTGCAGGATCGCCTTTCGTCTGCAGTATACAGAGAGTCCTCTTAACACTTGCATTGCAGCGAATGCGCAGGCGTGTTTTGTAGATTGCAAAGGTAAACCTATACGGGTTGCGTTATTCTGTTATCTTGATCAATCAATATTATTTATAAACAATCATTATCTCTTTTTAGAAAGATTATGGACTTGCAAAATCCGTGTACGAATCTAACCTAATTTGTATGCAAAGAGGAATGAAAAGTTTTGGGCAAAGAGGCTAACTGCAAAATTGCATTATTATTGATGAATATTATATATGTCGTAGATCTCAATTACGGAAAGGTAAAGATGTTTTTTTATCATTTTCAACAAGTTGAATCATTTTCTCACAATATAGTTTTTGTTTTTCTTTTCTATAAAACTAACCTAAAAGTTTGTGTTCATTTAATTACTTTCAAATACTTTTTATCGTAAAAATGTAACAATTTAATTTTATCATTAGATTTTTTAAGAAAGATTCTTATAATTAATAATACTTAGAAATCATGTGTTTCTAGTTACAACAATTCTATTCAAAAGGAAAAATATTAATACAGTAGTCCTGTCAGAAATGACAGATGATAACAGTTTTCCATATCTATGGTTTAGCAAATTTTGTTAATATTGAATATAATATTAAAATTTCATACTCTTTTTATCGTGAAATGCAAGTTCAAATGTTTAATTAAAATAAATTTGTTGAGTTTTAGGTATTTAATTTTTTTCTATTCAATTTAAAAAAAAAAGAAATAAAATGTTATTAGTGAAACTGTATAGTTTAATTTATCAATACTCTAACCTGATGTTACTATAAATACAACAAACAAGATAGGTGAATTTATTATTAATACACCAATGGAAACTTCTTGTAGTTTTATTTTAATATAATGATTAAAAAGTAATATTGTAGTTAAGTAAGCAATAATTTCATGTTTTTATCTTGATTCTTTTATAATTTTTAATTCAAAATAAAATATATATTAATTTTATATTGACAAGAAAATAATTACTCAACTTATATGTAGTAATGATCATTTAAATAAACCTATCTTAATAAAACCTATAATGGAACTTGGTTCATAATAAAATTGTAAATACAATTAAAGCAAAATCTTTAATGTTTAGCATTTTATAAAGTAATTTACTTGTATTACTTGTATTTAAAAAAATTATTTTATTATAAAATTATTGATTTTATTTTTAATCTAAATGAAAAGTATTTTCTGTTAACTAAAATATAATAATATAATATAACATTAAAATAAAAAAAAACAGTGCTATACGGTAGCTGAATCGTTTTAAAGCTTCGGACTTTCTCAGAATGTTTATGTTTACCCAAACAGTACCATGTTCGGATACAGGCCTCGGCGATTGACTATAGCAGCACCTCTGTGCCGAGTTTCCGAAATTCGGAATTTTCACATGTTTATGTCGCTGTAGCTTTCGTCATGGTTCGGAAGTTCGGAACCCATACCTAAAAATGTATAATAGGTCCCCATTGCTGCGCGAACTACTGTACCCATTCACCCATTGCATCCAAAGTGCTCACTGTTAGCGCAGCAACATAGAACTATAAGTACATAAGTATATAAAACTCACAAAGAAGACTTTCAGATAGCAAATAAAATATATAAGAAAAATAAAATAAAATTAAAAAAATATCTAGAACATGTTGTGTTGTGTACATAATCTCAAATAAAAGTTTTAATTCTATCTACTTAAATCTTCCATCCGAAAGAAAAGACTAAAAATATTCTTTCCTTGTAACCTAACATAAAAAGAGAATAAAAAAATACGTTAGCATTAACCAGAATTTATCTTTTTTTCTAGAAAAAGATGAAAAGAAATCGAACATCGTCTGTCGCGCACGACAGGAGAAGTGCCTCGGACGCGGCCACCGCCACCGCCCACGTGATCTTACCGTCAGCATGGTTCAACAGCGACTTCGCGAGATGGAGGCACCAACCGCGACCGACAACAACTGGCCCAGCAACTTCGGAAGAGAGATAGAGACCGCTGTAGAGAGAGACGGGGCTATTAGAGTCCGGTCGTAGCTATACAGTATATAGAAGCAAGGAAAAGAGGAAGGCTCATTGCACGCCAAGAGGATAGACCCTAACGAGCCTAAACTGAAGCCGGGAGAACGTCTCTCTCGAGGGCATTGGAAGAGAGAGACGAAGCAATATTAATAAACGAGCATTACGTGATCTCGCGTGTTGCCCTGGAGCGTCAACGATTCTTAGCATGACAGTGCCCAGGACTGCTTCTGCTCGGTGATGCTGTTGCAGCCTTGAGAGTCTGGCGAAAGGTAAAAATGCTGTTGTTGACCCTCTGAGAAGCTTTGTTTTCTGCATATGTACCTGGAGGCATACTGTATTTTCTATAAATATTATATTTTATTGTAAAAGGGTTTCTCCAGTTTGATCAATGCTAGTGAGCGTGCTTTACCTTCAATTATGCTATTCAGTAAGCCATAATGTTGCAAGCCAATTATATCTTTCCTAAAATATTTGTCATACTTGAAATGAAAACAATATTTTATTTAATTGGGTTATATCAGTAGAATTTTAAATTATAATTTTGTGTATTACTTTTGTTCAAGCTGTATTTAATACTACAATAATTAAGAGACAACTACAGCTGATGTTCCTTGAAATATTGTATGTATTGCCGGTAAATGAGTACATAAAAAAATGTTTGCTCATTATTTATAAAACATAATTGACAAATATGGTTTGATTCAAAATTGAAGTATCTAAGCAAAAAAATTGCATAATAAATATTTTAATGTTACAATTTTATCTTTAGGTATTTATATTATATATCTTTTATCTTCTTGATATTAATGCAACTCTGCTACTTATTAATGAAAAAAACTTATTATTTCAATAACATTTTATCATTCTTTTATTCCATCTTTTCATATAATGTATTCATGAAGCCATTAGTATAATAATTTATATTATCAATTTTCAGGCAGACCATGTAGCTCACATATAGATAAGACATTGTCTTCTAGGCTGTATATAAGATCTCAAGAATATTCTAAGAATGAAAAATAATACTAATACTTTTTATATAATGCGAATAAAATTATATGAGAAATATACATTTATATAGTTTAATAGTTATAATAAGCTTATTTTGTTCACATAACAGAGTATTAAACAAAAAATTATATTTTTAAGTATGGCTTTAGCTATGAGTAATTAATTTCAATTTTTAATAATTGGTTAATTAAGTGAAATAAGTTTAAAAACATAAGCTCCTGTTCAGATTATTTTGTTTATTTTATGGGAAACAATGTTAAATTGTACCAATGTAACATAATATACAGTTATATTAGTAGCCACAAACTGGGAGAAAGTATTGCCCTCTGTGTTGAAGTAGTTCAACTATAGCCTCATTGCAAAGTTGCACAAAAGTTGCTTTAGCATCTTCACAGCTAGCACCAACAAAAAATTAACTTTTAATTAGCTGTAACTTATTTTTGTATGTAATATAATAATCATGAAACCATATTTTGTAAATGAAGTTACTTAAGCCTTGGCAATTTCTTGTGCAAATATTAGCATCAGGTTAATGTGTATACCATAGATACATTGTACTATGTTACCAAGTGGCAATGAAATATCAATAAATGCAAATATTAACATTATTATTTGTTTTATTTTGCAGATATTGTGATATTAACTTTTAAGAAATGGATTCAAACGAGAACACTGAGGATAAAAGTATGGAAGCATCTAGTGAGAAGGAGATGTCTGATGCAAGTGTTCAAGATAATAAAAGTGAAAAGCAACCAGATAAAGAAAGTATAGAAGAAGAAGAAGAAGGAAAAGAAGATGAAAAACAAGAAGAAAAAGAAGAAGAAAAAGAAGAAAGCAAAAAAGAAGAAAAAGAGAAAGTTACACAAAAGAACAATAAAAGGGAAAATGTTGACAGTACAAGTGTAGAAACAAATGATAATGAAAATGAGACTAAAGACTTGCAAAATAAAGACAGTGCAAAAATCAATACTATAAAAAATGATTCTAAAGTGACAGAAACAGAAAAAAAGAAAGACAATGAAAAGTCACTTAAAGTTTCTAATGTAGCAAATGAATCAGAAAGTTCAGAAATAGATACATCGATAACATCTACACCACTTAAGGACACTAAGGAAAGCAGGAGAAAACGTAAAAGCACAAAGTAAGTTTTTAAATTATTCTTTGAATTTGTTGTTTTGAAACTTTGAGACTAGGAATGTTATAAATTTCAATTCAATACTGGTTATTATGTGTAGTGAAATAATTTTTAAGGTATCTCTGTTATAATCTATTACAAAATATACATTATGTAAGAGTCTCAAAATGACTGTGAAATCATTATTTAATTGCCATAGATTTTATGCATATGAGCATCTACAAAAATAAAATATAATAATGTTCTCGAAGTTCAAAGTGTACCGATTACACTTACACATTTCTTTTCTTTTCTTAATAGCAACGTTATAATAAATTTCAAATTTTCAGAATACATGCATTATCTGTAAATAAAAAGTTAGACAGTTACAAATATCATATAGCATTTCAATATCTTGTAGCATTGCAATGATCAATATCACGAAAAAGTCCATTTGCGCCATATGTTTTGCGCATTTTCATAATACATAAAAAAAAAATGGCGCTGAATATGTCGAAATCAGAGCCCGTTTTATCACAGCGTAGTTTCGCAAAAGCTACACCGTCGGCAAAAGACTAATGAGAGCTAATGTGTTTTGCGCAGCACACCGCCAACGAGGCTCTCGCCAGTCGAACAAAATGGCAGCAGCGCGAGCAAGCGCAAGAAGCAAGAGGCGCCGAATGACCGGTTCTGCTGGCGTTGTCACAAGGAGTCGGTTGATGCTCGATGTAGTGCCTGCCCAAGGTCATGGCATCGGCGTTGCATGGGCGGCGCACCGCCACTTACCGCCACCGACAACTGGATATGCGGCGAGTGCGCGGGCATACTTCAAGCCGAGAACGCGGAGACGCGTTCGCCGGCGATGGCCCAGCTCACCATCGATCAGCTCTGCATGATGCTCAGGCACATCGTTGAAAGGATGAGAGATCAAACCGGGGTACGAAGACTGCTTTGTCTATGCCTTGGCGTGGTTTCCTGATGTTTGCCTTAAAAATTGTAATCATTTGTATGTGGGAAAAAATTAGAGTTACAAGAAGAAACAAATTATTTAGCAATAACTTATGTTATTTAAACTGAGAGATATTTTTCCGTATAAGTTAGGTTTATTCCCAGAATTAAAGCTCAAGAATGTAATAAGTACTGATCTGTTTGTCAATATTCTTTTAAAATAAGGTTCATTCTATATTTAGAAAATATTATGTAATTAAAATGTTTAAATATTTTTATTTATCATTTTACAAAACATTTATTTAATGCAAAAACTGATCTACAAGAATTGAGTACTTAAATAGAAACTATAGTAACTGTATTATGATGTCTTAAACCCAGATTATACTTAAAAAATAAATATTTATATTTCATGGATAAATTAATTTTAGAATATAATTATTCTTTTAATTTTCAGTCTGAACCTTTTTGGAAGGCAGTTGATTTAGAAGAAGTTCCTAATTATTTAGAGTATGTTATTAAACCAATGGATTTGAGTTTACTTGAATCTCATGTTCGTGCCAAAATGTACGGCAGTACAGATGCTTTTATGGCTGAAGCAAAATGGATCCAACACAATTGTATTGTTTTCAACACATGTAAGTTTATTTTATTTAATTCTTTTTAATGAAACGACTTTACAAATATAATATTTAACTCAATGCTATATTAATTATATATATTTAAATATTCTACTAAAAAATTATAACAATATCATTATTTATAAAATCATTATAAAATATCATTATTAATTCATTGAATTATGTAAGTGAGTTAAATGTATTAGAATTAATATCTTTTTTTTATTGTAGAATAAATAAATAATAATTTTATGCTGTCTATTGCAATGCAGATTTATACAGTATAGAAAAATATATAATTTACCATGTCAAGGACGTTTCATTTGCTTTGCTGTTAAATAGTGTTATTTTCAGTCTTGTATATGAATAGAAGTTATGTAACATGTGATTGTGGTAACTATAGAATGAAAGTATAGTTTTAAAAAATACTTTTACTATTTATATATTTCTAATAGATATTTACTTCATATTCAATTGACATTTTGAATATTTATTGAAAACATGTATTTTATTCAATTACGTTTAAAAAAATTATATAAAGATTTAATCTACTTAAATAAAACGGTATTACTAAGATTTTTATTATTTTGCTCATCAAATACATAAAAAGTCTAACTTATTCACAATAATCCAATAAAAATCAAGCTTAAACATCAAACTCTACCGGAACTCATCATGGAACGTCAACCATCCGCTCATCCACAATCACAATTTTATTTTTTGCAAACTTCAATGCATTTGATTTTTTCACCTAAAACCTACATAGGTGGTGGTGTTTATACAGATACGTCAAAGTTGACCAACACGGCGAAGCAGATGCTGAAAGTGGCACGACAAGAGGTGTCGGAAATCGAGGCATGTCCAGACTGTTTCGCTCACGGGCGCAACCTACCGCGTCCTCTGCCCTCCTGGTTCATCGAGCCATGCCGCAGGCCGCATCCCATTGTCTGGGCGAAACTTAAGGGTTTTCCCTTCTGGCCGGCCAAGGCAATGCCCCGGCTAAATACACAAGGCCTTGTTGACGTAAGATTCTTCGGAGAACACGATCGAGCCTGGGTGTCGCCGAAGGATATTTATCTGTACTCGCATGAGCCACCAGCAGGGATGCCCAGGAAAAAAAAGCTGGAGATGGAGCAGTGCGTAAAGGAGGTCGAGGATCATTCCAAAAAATTAGAGAAAGTTTTTGGGGAATTCAGGTACCTACATAATTATAGTAAACTCAGCAAATAAAACAAAATTACAATTTCGGGCAACTAATTAATATATTTTAATGTTTTGGATCAATTATAGGTACGCACCACCGAAAGTTCCATATGACCCACACGATTCCATGCAAATCCAAGTTATGCTGCCGTATTATGATCCGTCTAAAAATATGCGAATTGATACTCCAAAAGCGGAAGTAGCAACACCCGTAAATAATAAAACGTTGCCGCCCAGAGTTGAGAAAAAACAGCAGAATTTAAAGAATATTACTACTGTTGGAAGTACAAATGGTGCAATAGAAAGCCCTGTCGAAAGACGTAATTTAGTCCGGAAAAGAAAAACTGTAGAGCATTTAGATGAGTCTGTAAATAAAAAAAGTCCCGAAATTGAATCGGTTTTCATCGTTTCAAAAAGAAAAAGTATAAGTAAAAGTCCTCCTACGACTCCAGAGACTGGTAATAACATTAGCAATAGCGAATTCTCAAGAGAAACTACCAGTACACCTGAAATTAAAATTGTAGAAGAAGTAACTAATAATACTTCTACAACTAAAAAGAACGTAACATCTATAAGAAAAATAAAAGGTGATAATATAAAAAAATTCAAGTTAATGAGGGATCTCAACAAAGAAGAGTATAAAAAGATTAATTCTAATTTGAAAAACGTTGGTAGTAAACCAGTAGAGGCGTTAAAAGCGCCCGTTTTAAACAGTTTACAAAACAATACCGAATCCGTTAAAATTATTGCTACGATACCAAAGCCAAAGACAATTTATATTCAATCAAACGTAAAGAAATCGACAAATGCGAGCCCGATCGCCGGAAAAATGAACGTACAAACTCCTCAGTCAGAAAACAAAGTTATAAATAGAACATTAAACAAAACAATTAGCAAGGAGCTATCGAGATTTTCTGTCAATAATAAAGAGAGCCCGGTGAGCAATAAGCCAATGACAGCTATACCAGTGTCAACTAAAAGCCATCATTCGAAGTTACTTTACCTTCCAATGAATTCTAGTACATCTGAAACAGCAAAGCAATTCAATGACAAAGAGCCAAAATTAAGTTCTACTGTGACAGTCAAACAAGAACCGAAAGATGATTCACAGCCAAAGGTGAGAAACTAGATTAAAATAAAAAATACTTTTATAAATACTTTTTAATGAATACAGAATGTGAATACAAATACTAATTAATGAAAATGTACAACAAATTTTTCGATACAATGAAAACATGTTTGCTTTCATTTTTACAGCAGCTGACAATAGCGAGGAAGCCTGGCAAGGCGCGCAAGTCTTTTCCAAATAAGCCCCCGTGCTTTCCACAGATAAAGTCAGTCACCTCATTGGCTCGCCAAACGTTCAAATCGTCTTCAAACGCAAGCGATGCCATGGTCTACATTCCTCCCCCGAGCAATGAATTGCGAACATCTTCTGCAGCAGCGGCACCGGTAGGAACGACGGCAACAGTGACGACGACGACCGCGACTACGACTACCACGACAGGCTCCACTTCGTCGACATACGAGCTGCCGCCGCCCGAAGCCGGACCGGTCACGGCGCAGATTCACCAGAAATCTATGGAGTTGGCGAACCGCGTGGCCAAGCTCATAACCGACACTATTAAAGAAGCGTCTGAGAGCAATGGCTTGACCGGCGGCGGCCTCATCAATCACCAAGAGGCAACGATACACTATCTTAAACTCAGAATGGAAAGAATGAAGTGGGATCACCAACAGCAAATTTCAGAACTCAAACACAATAACGGTGAGTATATACCGTGTATGGTGGGAGATGTTAAACCTCGAGTCTGTTTAGTTTTCGTGAAGAGAATTTTCTCTTTAACTTCATTGTTTGTTTATTTTGTTTTTTAAATTAGTTGAATAAATATTAAAAGTTGTAATTATACTTCAGTATAATATATTAACAATAGAATGCTACCGTTTCCGAATTTACTTAAACGTTTATTTACATGACTTATTGTTGCATACTTATATAATATATTTTAGTGTTCTTAAAAAGTCAGATTTGTCTGATTGTACTTATATTCTTTATCTCATTTGTTCCTCGTAATGATTCGGTGAGCTATATGTATTTGCAAGAAAATCTGAGAAACTTTACATGCAACAAGAATAATGTAGAAGTTATTAATTATCATTATAAGCTCAACATTTGACAATATAATCTAAAGTCCATGATAATTTTGCTAGTTCACTCAATTATTCAGCACGACCGCTACTCGCGAGAGCCTTATATTTTCACCAGAGCGAAAATTGTTATACCTCAAATACTAATAATTTATTATAGAAAAGTATTTTTCTACCAAAAATGAGTCAATTTCAAACGTTTTCCGAGATGTATGTATGTCTATACGTCCGTACGTAATCAAGTTTCTCGATTATCTCAGCAAAATTTGGACGGATCTAAACGAGTTTTGGGCCAGATACTTGTCTAATTATAAGTATCGGTTAGTCCTATATTGAGTCAAAATCCATCGGAAAATAAAACGCCAGAGTAAATAAAAATTTGAAAAAAAAAAAAACGATTTTTAAACTTAATGTATCGAAAATTAATTTTCAGAGTAAATCTAGCTCATGCTTCTGCTAAAATTAATTAAAACACGTCTTTTTTATATTGAAAATTTTTTCCAACGAACAATATTTGTTAACGCAATAGTGGTATAATCGACAAAATAGTTGATTTTTCCTTGTTACTTGACAGGGTTTGATTTTACACAAAAATGTTAAATGTAAAAGTTACAGATAATATTAAAATAAAACTTTTTCCTATCGAACATTTCCATGTACAAGCCGTTCTTGACGAACCAAATTTATAAAAACGATTTTTAATGCTAAAATACGCTAAAGTACTAAATCGATTTTCTTTTATTATTCAATACCTAGTATTTCACTTAACACAGAAATATTAGCTACAAAAGTTGTAGATAATAATGAAAGAAGACATTTTTTCATTCAACATTTCAATTGAAATAGTCGAGTTTTGGCCATTACGAAAACAAATAATTTTTTTCAACACGGTGCATCAAAAAGGCCTTTTTTCTGCGTAGAAAAGTGAATGGAAAATCGAGCATTTCGAACTTTCTTCCATAGTTGCACAATGTACTATTTCATGAATGCGTTAGTTTTCGTCAAAATATAATATATTATTATTTGAGATGTAAGTTTTTGCAATGTCGAAGATATAAGGTTCTGAATAGCAGTGGTCGTGACTGATATGTAAAAACAAAGTTTTTATACAGAGCAGTTTTTTAATGGTTCTTTATTAAAAGAGATGATATCAGGGCAGATAATACTGGTTCATCGTTATAATGTCAGCTATAATAAAATCTATAAATTGTTTAATGAACACAATGAAATCGTTGCATTCCAGAACTGGTGCTACGCGAGGTGAAGTCAAGCATGGAAGTCGAGCGGTACCGGGCGCTACAGGATGCACGTCGTGAGGCTGAGATCGAGAAGGCACGCTGTATTGAAGAGACGAAGCGCAAGCAGTGGTGCGTTGTGTGCGGTCGCGAGGCTATGTTCTACTGTTGCTGGAACACCGCTTATTGCGATTATCCGTGTCAGCAGAAGCACTGGTCTTCTCACATTGCTACCTGCGCTCAAAAATCACAGTCGAGGTCCGGCACAGGCCCCGGTGGCAATTCTTCGTCGTCGACGTCGACGTCGTCGGGTAGCCCACCAAAGGCCCAGCAGCAGGTGATGCCCGAGCTTGTGATAAATAGACCGCATCAGTCGTCGTGATGAGGAGGGCCTAGAGAGGTACTTTGTGCGTGTAAGTCGAGGTCTCGGTCTCGTCATGTAAAGTTATCTATCGTTTCTGCCACCCGTTTTATTATACGTAACGTTGTGAGCGTTAAGGTGGGCCTATAGTCTGTTGTATATACATGTGTTCTGTTCTCTTTTTCAAATTGCGAAAGATTAAGCGAATCCAAGAGAAAATAATATTTGCGCTATCGTCTGCTTACTGCTATGTTTTAAGAATCGCAAGGTAATTTCAATCTATTTTATATACGCGTTTGTACTTTCCGTTTTGATATGTAAATATGATGATTATAAATTGATTTGGCGTTCAAAATACTTTGTAACAAAATTTACTTTGTTAATCAAAAACAGCCATTATGTTTTTGCAAATATTAAATATTATCTTTGTTTCTGGAAAATGGTATTTTTTAAATATTAATGTAATATTTAATATTTACATAAAATGAAAAAAATTAAAAGAAAATTTATTTAAATCAACCCTTATAAATTAATTTTAGATCAAATTTTGCGATCGTTTAAAACCTTGTACAAGTACTGAATGTTACTTTAAAATTAAACAGTAATAGTATTTTTAACATATTGTGTATATACATGAATGTATTTTTTAAATGTTGAAGAATGTCAATATAGAAGTTAAAAGCATCTAATTGAAAAAAAAAAACTACATAAATATTAACGAATTACAAATGTTACTATAAGCTTACCTTAAGTTTTTGTGAACGTAATAATGCACTCAAATTTCGTTGAATATTTAAGCAGTATTTTATGAAAATTGCATTTTAAAAATAGCATTAAGATTTATACTACATTAAATATTTATCCTAATGATTAATATTTTTAATACTACTTTTTGTTGTAGATTTTCGATATACATCTTGAAATAAATTTAATTTCAGTCTATCATTAATGTATAAATTGTTAAGGATTAGTAAAATAAGACTTACACTGAACAAACTCTGGACCCTTCAATCAATTAGTAAACTAAATACAATAATAAAAAAAAAATGACGTACATAAGTTGAGCTTAAGATTGCAAGAAATATTCTTGGACTTAGCAGGTATATTAATTTATAAACTAAGTATTTCTTTCACTTGTTTCTTTAGCACTTTTTAATGGTCCACTAACGTTCCTTGCAATTTAGTGCACATTTTGTATGAATTCAGTATTATTATAATTTGTTACAAAATTAACTATTTTTCAGAATGGCAACAACGCCTGCAACGAAATTCGTACACTGACAACCGACTCCATGTAAAAACGCAGACTTTGAAGTCATTCATTTTTTCGTTATAAATATCATCACCACATCGCTGTTATAGTTAATTCATTTGAATGTACAGTATAGTTAATAATTATAGTGCTAAATTTTATATTAAAGAATGTCTACTGTTTTGTATCAATTTACTCATAATCTTTTGTTAAAAATGAAGTCTATGAGCTCATATATAAATATTCTCTGGAATGTGATTGTATTTGTAAAGAAAAGCAAAATAAATTTTTTTTATATACGGGTTTTATTCATTTTCTTGTTACAAATTTACTTCGCCTTTTTGCTCTTAATCTTCCTTAAGTAGAACTCGAGCTCCTTGCCTTCAAGGATGTATCCGTCTGACCTTCCACACTGTCCTGGCCTGCTAGCGATGCAAGCTGAAATAAATCATTTAATTTAGAATTTACAGGTTTTATCATTTCAACATAGATACAGTGTGCACAAAAGTTGTAATTGCAAAAAGCTATGTTGAATATTGATTTATACAATAGTTTAAAATAATTCTTGAAAAAATTATGTTTTATTTTTAACATTCTTATTTTCGTTAAATGCATTTATAATTTGTTTAATAGTTTATGTAATCATCTTTTTATTTTGACACCACAAGATATTGAAAATAGTTTGCAATTGGTGGAATAGAAAACCAGTGTTTCTGATTTCATATTCAAGTAAAATTAATATGCGTTTGCTGTTTGACCATCAGATTTTGTTATATGAAGAGTGCATGTGTACATGCGAGCATACATCTAGATATAATTTTTTTTGATTAGTCATATATTGAAACAGAATAAAAATTAACATGAGTTTATCTTAGAACTTATATTCAGAATTAATGTAGCTTACATGTGACAATTAGCAAGAGCGTTAATATAACTATTATATACATTTATTATTAAAACTTATTGAAAGTTATTTAATCTAATTTTGATCAAGTTTATAAATCAGCTCTAAAAATCAAACCTCTTTAACTATTTCAATTGGATATTTCACATCCATTTTATTTTTTTTTATTAAAAAATTTAATATAATTTTCTATATTTGTTTTCTATTATATATTTTCTATTACACATACTATAAATGTTATATTGAAAACATAATTTAAGAAATAATTACCGAGTACTCTTCCAGTGGCAAATTGATCTTCCAAACCTTGTTCTACTTTGGCAAATCGTTGTCTTGCCTTGTATTTGGCCTGTAATTTCTTCGATCTTTTTTTGTTGAGGACTTCCTCCTCAGCTTCAGTCTGAAAGAGTATTGTAGTATAAAATTAAATATTTTTTGGTAAATATTAATATAAGTAATATATAATCATAATTGATTCTTCAGAACGCTGTGGGAATGTGTCAGCATGGCACTCAGAGTAGGTAAGGTTGTCATCATTTGAATTATTTTATAATAATAGTATTTTTAAATATTACTTGGAGAATATAGTTTACTTAAAAAAACTGATGGAAAATTAAAATTTTTTATTCTTTATTTAATATCAAAGTTAATCAAGTGAAAATTAATACAAAATACTATAGTAACAATGAAGTTAGCTTATTGTAAGGTATTCAAAATTATATAAAAAAATTTGAAAGTAGTAACTAATTTTGTTTCCAACTGTGGATCTCAAATAAATAACAATTAATACTAACCAATTTAGCTCCCCGTTTGCGTCCCAGTGGAATAGCGTAATGGGCTTCATACCACTGTCTGAAAGGTGTTGCATCAATAGTGACGATGGCATTCTTAACCAAAGTTTTGGTTCTCACCAACTCATTGTTTGATGCATTGTAAACAACATCGATAATACGAGTCTTGCGTGCTCTACCTTCTGATCCCCATGAGAAGTTACCAGTGTCGAGACGCAGAGCTCTGTATTTTTTGTTACCTCCCCTCGTACGTACCTGTTGAGTAAATATAATTCATTTACTTACAATTCGTTAAAACTATAATGGTAAAGATATTTATTTATTAATGCTTCAGAACGCTGTGGGAATGTGTCAGCATGGCACTCAGAGTAGGTAAGGAATCATCATATCAAATATTAATATTAAGAAATTTATTTATTACAGGATCAAAAGGAAATGTGTATATTTATGAAATAAAATCGTTATTTTAAGAATTTATTTTGATCAATAGAATAGTGTACAAGTAGGACTTACAGTGTGGATACGTTGGGGTCCAAGCTTAGTGTTTGCTGCTGGACGTCCTAATTCGAACTTCCTCTTCTTGCGGAGAGGCTTCCTCTTGCCTCCCGTTGCTCGCCTTTTATGCCAGTGATCACGAGAGATACCTGTTATAAAAGTAAAACGTTAAAACAACACTTCCTTAACAATCACTTAGGATCAACTCCATTATGTCCCAAACACTTGTTCGACCATTAAACTACATAAAACAATTACACGGTTACGACGTAATGAAAAAAAAATCATTATTATTTAACTAATTTATTAATAAAGTTAATGTGCAAACGCATTTTAGTGAAAATAGTAAATACGGTAATAGCGGTTATCACAACAGTCAGCGGCGTCGCGGTTAACCAACTTTTTCGCGCAAGTTTTGCGAAAAACCCAAAATATACAAATTGGATTTTGTAGAGTAATGATCGCAGATTTGTGCTATTATCATTTTTTATTGCAAAAACCCGTAATTTCGCGGATGTTTATGGATTATTTAGAACATGTGGAAGAAACGGTAACTCACCCATCGTGCGAGAGGTGGAAAAGGAGCAACGCTGATCACAGACAAGTTATTTCGCCTAGACGTCGCTCCCGCAAACTTCCGGACCTTTGGACAAGTTTCTAGATTCTGGCGCCATCTACATTTCAAAAGAGTCGCACTGGCAATCAGAAATTCAGAAAAACTTATTATACATTTTTATAATCGGAAATAAAAGGGTAAAAGTATTAAAAATACGTATAAAACTAATTATAAAAAAAGTTAAATTTAATAATATTAAATATATATTATTATATTTTATCAATTAATTATTTATATTCATAAAAAAATAAATACGAAAATATTATATTTCTTATGATGGAAGTTAGTAGTGTTTTATTCTAAATAATTATCGATTATGAGTGTATGAAAGTAAAATGATTATATAGTAATTAGATCATTGGTGTTATTTAAATTATTTTCAGTAACTAATATATATTAACTAATAGCACTATTTGTTGTCTGAAAGCCGCAAAATGAATTTTCGCGTCCCATATTGGAGTCGCGAAATTCTAAATGTATTACGTTGTCTTACATTGAGTATTTTGCGGCCTCTATACGGGCCGCGAAAAGTCATTTTTTTTCGGCCTGAGGAGAAAAATACAATTTTTTTTTTAAATTGTATTTGATGAAAAATGTATTTTTTTTTTAATTTCCTCAGATAGTCGAATTAAAAATTTGTATTTTACAATTATTTACAGACCTAAAAATATTACAGTAAGAATTCTATTTTTCTAGAACATTTAAAGATTTTAAAATTATATAAATGAAACTCAAATTCAATAAGAACCAAAATAATTAAAAGTTTTTTGTACTCTTTATTACACATTTAAAAAAATTAAGTATGGTACTTTATAATTATTTTACAAATAGGTAAATATGACAATCCAAAATAAAAATTACAAATTTCATCGATAATATACAGTCTGTACAAATGAAAATTATGTTATTTTGAACTTTCAATGAGAGATTTGGTAATACTCAGGCGTGCAAATATTATTTATATTATATATTAATTTGCCCGAAATCTCATTTCGACAGCGTTTAGTATTCACTAAAGGAAAGCTTCAAGCTTGGTTACTTTACAGCCTGATCATTAATGCACATGAATTTTTATTTCATCTTTATATCTATGGCATATTAAGTTATGTAACTAATGATACGAATAACGTGCAGTTGACAGCTTCATGATTCTGTTATGAGTAACACATTAAATCCTAGAAGAACAAATCGTCGCATAAAACACAGTACATCACATATTCGCGTGAATACAGGCATCGCGATATTTGTTTTTGATTATCAGATTCTCTGATTTCCGAGGAAAATCACGCTAACAGCGAGAATTGATAAGGGTCGGGATTCACTAATTATCTATTAATTCCTTCATATCGTCGCTCCTGCAGTCGATTGAGCTACAAAGTTTCTGTAATTGATAAATTATTTATATAAATGGAAAATTCTGATGTCTCGAATACTAACTCCCAAAGAATGATTTAATTATATTTTAAAAACATACTCAATTATTCTAGGTAAATCCTTGTAACGACATATATATTTATGTCCAAGTCCATATGAAGAATTTATTGTGGTCATTTGTATTCGTTGCATATTATCTGTATGCAATGCTTTTCCAGCAATAAAAAGCTGAAATTTTATTAATATTCAGTAAAGGAATATTTATAGTATAAATATTCAAAGAAATCTGATCAAAGAAAGTACCTTTTCACCTAATGAATATGGTACAACATTATCATCTTCAGCATGTAAAATCATAACTGGACATTGAATTTTTCCAATATGTTTGTCAGATTCAAATCTTAATTCATTATCATACAGAGGTTGTACTATAATCCAATGGAACCAAGGTAAATGTTTAAATACCTGAAAGTATACAAAAAAGGGTTTATACTGCTATTACAGAAAAAACGTAATATTTTAGAAAAATGGTTATCAAAAAATTAGTTTACATACTTGTGCAAATGGATGCTCAGTAATTTCATCTGCAAGATTATTAAATGGAGATTCTAAAAATAATCCTGCTGGATGTATACCATTACTTGCTAATATTGCTAACACATGAGATGAAACTCTGGAAAAATTTCAGTGATTTATATAAAAACATGAATTTGGTTCATAAATATGTAATAATATTTCAATTTCTATAAATAGCAACAAGTTATAGTTTTTTTTTCTAAATGCCAGTATTATCAAATGTATTTAATAAATATTACAAGAAGAGTAATTCAACTAAGTATCATATTGCATTTTGCTTACCCTGTACCCAGAGAGTGACCCCAAACAAAAACTGGAGCTGAATTGTTCACTTTTTTAATTAACCACTCTAGTACAAACTTACTATCATTAACTACACCCATTTCTGATAGGTCAACATTATCACTATCACCATAGCCTAGAATTATAAAATAAATTAATATACCTATAATTTTTCTCATTCAACAAAACCACTTAAAGGGATGTTAGAGTCTGTATAGTAATAGCCTACCACATTTAGTACTTTTCAAAATCTATGAATTTCTTATTTCTAGTGACTATTTACTATAAACCATTTACTATTCTTAACTAAAATTATTAGAAAAAGCAAATAATAATGATCATTTAAAAACTTGAAAAAAATTTTAAATCAAAAAATATTTATAGAGTAATATACTATTACCTCCAACATTCCTTTAAGAAACACTAAATTTTTTATTAAGACTTACTTCGATAATCAAAACATATCACATGAAAATCAAGTCTTTGAAACAGTTGGTAAAGTTCAACTCTATGACTGCTTGCCCTGTTCCCGCTATTTCCATGCATATATAAAAATACTGGTCTGCTAGCATTTTTTAATAATGCTTCATAAATGTCAGCACTATCAGGAATGGTTTGATTCAGCAAAGACTGAGGTAATATTTGCCTGTAATTTAAAGAATTATTTTTCATTAAATATCTGAATAGAAAAATTAAAATTTATCTGTCAATATTTAAAAATAATAAAAATTAAAATTAAAATAAAAAATTACAGAACAATACCTAATAATTATATTTTGAGAATGATTATAATAACAGTTCAAAAATTGATATTTTAAATCTATAAAACAACTGATTTAACGGTTTAGGCACGACCGCTACTCGCGAGAGCCTTATATATTTTCACCAGAGCGAAAATTGTTAGACCTTAAATACTAATAATTTATTATATAAATAGTATATTGTGTGCTAACGATATTTTTTGTGACACAGGTTTGTATTTTCATGTTTTTGCACCTGTAACGCGAGACTACATTAACGGATTCCCGATACAGCAACGAAAACCTAAGTATTTGACATTTACGCTCGCTGATCTAAAAACGGTTTTTAGGCCCTTTCTTAAAAAGGTTTGAAAGACGCGAAAATTGTGCTTATGTTATAAAAAATTGTTGTCAAACTAAAATAAGTCCATCTTTATGGGAATTATAGATTTTCAAATCTTTTCGACAAATCGATGCAGTCGCCATCATCTTGGAAAAATTTTGAACCGTCTCATTTTAGTAAATAATGCCATTTACAACATCAATCACAATTATAACCCTTGTTAAATTTTTTTTCTACAAATTTATTAAAATAGATATGTAAAATATTTATGAAAATTTTCATCAATTTTCAGGCGCCATTTTCAAATTTTCCGTTGAAAATTTTCAAATTCTGACTTTAGATTCGAAAAGAGCAGGACATTTTACATATATAAAAGTATCTTTTGGATTTTTTTTAACATTTTTCTAGGCAAAAACCAAATTAACAGTAAAATGTCCGTTCAGGAACAAATAGGTGATGTGAAACCCTAATTTCAATATTTTTTAAATTAACATTCAAACGTTTATTTGGAAAAAGACGGTTGTCAAGCGCTCCGTACACATAAACACTATATTCACAAATTTGTTTGAGTGATTCTATTAGTATTTTCCTTAGCTATATGCTCGTTTAAAAAATAGGTCAATTGCAGATTTCTACTTACCGCCAGTGCAGTTTTTATTTAATTAAATAAATTCTCATCACGTTTTTGGAAAAACACGTTTCTCAAGCGCTTCGTATATGTAAATACTATACTCAGATTTTTTTTCGGATGATTTTATTGGTATTTTGGTGAGATGTACTCGTTTGAAAAATAACGTCGGTACTCACATCCCCTTTATGACATAATAATAACCACAATGCATGCCATGCGTGTAAAAACCCCGATTTTCGGTTTTTATGAAATTAAGGCGATGTAAAGTCCAAAATTAACCCGAATTCATTATTTAATAAACTAACTTTTAAACGTTTATTTGTAAAAACACGTTTCTCAAGCCCTCTGTACATGCAAGTAATATACTTTTTTCATCAGATTTTTTTTTAATGATTTAATTACTTAGTACTTTTATAAGATGTACTTGTTTGAAAATTAAGTAAAATGATAAAAATGTAGATTCCTACTTATCGACAATACGGTTTTTATTTAATTGAATAATTTCTAAATATTGTTTTGGAAAAACACGGTTGTCACGCTCTCATATGTAAATACTGCACTCCAAAATTTTGTTGAGCGATTCTAATAGTATTTACATATGATGTACCCGTTCTTAAATTATGTTCGTAAATTGAATTTTCAACAAATTTTTTCTTTAAAGTTCACCTGATAATCCTACATGAAAAAAGACCAATTAAAAATTTAAAATTCTTACTTTCAGTATAGGTATTTTTCTTCTTTCTCACTTATCTATTTCGCTCATTCCTCGGAGGATCTTATAATTCATGCAGTACTTGAGTAAGTAGTTTTGCGAGTAGTTCTATTAGTACTTACTAAGAGACGGTCAGGGGTTCGGATCTCGGATTCGACTGAAACTGTAGGATATGTTTTTGGTTATAGAAATATGAAGAAAGCTGCAATATTATACCTTATAACGCTAAAAAAACAAAGTTCTGGGCACTTTTAGCTTTATTTTGAAGAAAGTCTTTAAAAAACCTCTTCTTAAAACGGCCACTGTTTAACTTTGGAAAGTATAAAATATTATTTCAGACAGAGAAAATATAACTAGATAATACGAGCTTTCATTTGCTTTTTTAAGAATTAAAAAATGTCAATTCTTTCCAAAGTTATGAACGTTTGAAATTGAGCTTCGAAAATACGTTGTTCAATCGTCAAAATTTACTGTTCGATGAAAATCTATTAAACTCTATAAAAATGTATACAAATTTAATAAAAATTTATGAAAATCTATGAAAAATCTATGAAAAACTCTCAGAAGATTTTTATAACTATTATTAGTTTTTTATAGTTTGTCATAATTATTCTTAATTTTTTTAAATATCATATTTTTATGAATAAAAAAAAAAATTTTTTAAATTATTGTTTACAAATAGTTTTTTAAAAAGCCATCGCCAGTTCTTTTTCTAGTGTTTTAGAACACTGGGGTGGGAGGCGACACTTCCCTTTATACCCAAACGGATCCTTTTTACCCGTGTATTATAGTACGCCACCTACCGGCAGCGTTGGAACTTATCTGCCTTCGTAAACTTTGATATTTTTAAGAAATATTATGAAGATCTAAGAATATTAATGAAAAACTATGAAAAACTATGATAATTAAGAAAAATGTCCCAATTCTGAGAGTTTTTCATAATTTTTATTAGATTTTCATAAATTTTCATAGAGCTTCATAGATTTTCATAGATTTTCTTAATTTTTCATAGATTTTCATAGTTTTTCATAGAACATTTTTCTGCCAGGGTCATAACTTTGGAAGGATGTGCTTACCGACATAATTTTAGAATGCCAATATCTTTTGCAAATAATAATAGAAATGCTAAAAAAAAAATTGAGTATAGTATTTACATATACGGAGCACTTGACGTTCGTCTTTTTTCAAAAAAATCATGAGAATTTATTTAATTAAATAAAAACCGTACTGTCGGTAAGTAGGTCTCTGCAATTGACCTACTTTTAAAACGAGCGTAGCTAACGAAAATGATAATAGAATCACACAAAAAAATTTCTGCATATAGTGTTTACGTGTACGGAGCGCTTGACGTTCGTCTTTTCCTAAATAAACGTTTGAATATTGATTTAAAAAATATTAAAATTAGCTTTTCACATCACCTTAAGAAGAGGGTTTTTTCAAGACTTTCTTCAAAATAAAGCTAACAGTGCCCAGAACTTTAGTTTTTTTGAGCGTTAGGATATAATATTGCAGCTTTCTTCATATTTCTATTAACAATTATCCAAAAACATATCTCATAGTTTCAGCCGAATCCGAGATCCGGACCCCTCTCCTAGTTAGTTAATTTTTGTAAGGGCAAGCACTTTTGGCCACTTTGGATTTGACAGTTTATTAAGTCATTAGTACTCAAGGGGTCAAATAATAAAAAAAAATCACGTGACTTATAGAACATTCTGTAACCATCACAAAAAGTGATTTTTTAAAACTTACGTAACAACCAGAAACATCACGTAATTTTCTAAAAATTTTAAAATATCTAAAAATAGAGGGCATAAGTGAACGCGACGAACGAAGGGAGGTATTATGCAGGGGTCGTCACCCCCTTAGTTTTTTTTTCACAATTTTCGTATATGTACATACATATTATTGAACTGTTTTTTTTTTAATTTTTTTCTACAATATCAAATATAAATATAGATTTTTTCCTTCATTTGTAAAAAATGATTTATAGATTATCTTACCATGCACCAATTTTAACATTTTCATCTGTTGTTAAATAAAAGTTTCTGGTTCCTGTCATTCCAACAGTTTCTGGTTTGGAAATATCGACACCAACTGGCCAATGTACTATTTAAATGCAAAAAAAAAATATAATTAATATATTCAGAACTTCAATTAGAAGGTTAAAATTACTCACCAAAGTTTAAGAATAGAATTTTCTTTTGTACTTGATATGAATATCGAAATATAAGAGGTAGTAAGCCAAAGAGGAAGATATAAATGCAGATTGACACCTTCATGATCCATAGCAAAAATCTGTAAGTTCATTTATAAGTAAACATTTATTTAAAAATATTTATTATAGTACATACACTAATTACATATATTATTAAAATGACAACAACAAATGCAGTATATTGAAAACTCAACTTAAATACATTGTTTAGGCAGTGAAAATTAATACAAATAAAACATGCTTGTATATATAATGTATATATAAAAAAATAATGATTTGAAAATTAAAAATTTCACATAAATTTTAATTCTTCACTTCAACACAATTAAATTTTATTTTGGATATAATACACTTATTTAAATAAATTTTAGCATTCTACATACTTTCTGACAGAAAAGAAATTTTTATTATTAATATTCAAGAAATCATGTTTATGCATGAATTTAAACTCTTTCAATCTATTCATGTAATTTGTGTATGTTAGTGTTCCATTTACATTATATTTATATATTACATAGTTCTTTCTACTAATTGATATAATAAAATAATGACAAATATCTGTGAATGAGAGTATTATTTGTATTTATATTTTGATTCATATTTTATACATGACAAAATTCTTCTAGTAATAACATTATAAATTACATTATTATTATCTTTTATTTGTTTGTTAATTTAAAATTTAAAATTTTATCTTACCATAAATTTAAAAATGCTTCTTGTATTCTTTTATATGTATAATATTTGAATTATAAAGATTTTAAATTTGTTAAAGCTAGAAAAATTGTAATGTTTAGAATAAAATAAATCAAAGACAAAAAAATAGATTATACAATTATAACTTTTTGGAGTGTATATTGTAAGAAATGTACCATCATAACACATTTTATACTACCACTAGACACAACAGACTGGTTACAAACTTCAAACATTTAAAAATAAATGTATGTACATCAACATTTATTGATCACTTAACATATAAGCAACATCAATAGGTCAATCAGAATTGACGAGAGGAAATAGAAGAACAGAAGAAAGTCGATATGCAAGTCATAAAAAGACAGCCGTCGACTTTGATTTAAAGACACCTTCCAGGAATCGGAAATCCAACGAATACTCTTATGAGATGGAAATTCACACAGGACAAAGTCGACGCCTTGTGTACCAGTGAGGAAAGAATCACATAAGCACTTGCAACTAGCAACTTACACTCCGTTATACCATATATCAGTGATGATGACAGGTACCATTGTAGCTAAGAACAGGTAACTTGCTCTCATATTTATAAGTTTTACTTATTATTTTTGTTTTGCAAAGTTGATGTCCTGTTATGTGATTTGCAGTAGCTGGTTATTTAAATAATACCCTTTTGTTTCTTAGGGATTGCATTTTGTACTAGATTTTTAATACCTAAGCATACAAAGCATTCACCAAATAGTAACTGATTTTTAATGATTGTCAAAATATATGCTTTTACACACACAAAGGAATAATGAGTCACAAGTTGGATATTATATACATTGTTAGAAAACTTCCATATATATAGATATATTGTGTTTACATTTTGCGTTTCCAAATGTACACATTGTATACCTATATATATGGAAGTTTCCTTACATAGTATGTATGATTTTCTTTTAATGGTTAATATGATTCATATATAAGGAAAAATATAATACTCTTTTTGATTTTTATAATAAACAACATTATTTTGTTTAATTTGTAAGAAGAGAATAGAATAAACGAAATCAAATTTTGAGTAAATCAAATATTTTAAATAAAATAATTTTATTTTTAAGTGCATTAAAAAATATAAATTACTTAATTCTTCAACAATATGTATTATTATTGTTATATAATGATTATTAATTATAATAATTACTAATACTGAATAATGTCAAACAATAAAAAATACATTATATTATACTTATATTTTTCCTTTTAATTACTTGATGACAAATTTTTTAAATAAAATTTTATTAAGAGTACAGCTGGTGATTTAAGAATGATTGATGGAAATATTTTTGTATATGTGTATAATCTCATATGAATATTTTATATACTAATAAAGAATTTTAATAACAAATATTTAATCCACATAAATGCTTTCTAGGAATCACTAAAATATTCATACAACATTATATTTATGTAAGTTAAATTTCTATTAACGACGACTGTCTCTTTTTCAACTACAAATTTTTTTTTAATTAAAATAAAATTTATAGGTATATAATATAATAAAATACTGCATCTAAAATATAATGAAAAGAAAAAACAAACTATTAATGATACAAATACACTGCTGTCATACCTTGTAAACTTCATATTTTCTTGTCGTTTAACTAATTAATGGACCATTGAACTTTTTGTGAAAAATTAAAATGATATAATACTTGCTGGACATTCATTGATATACTAAATTGTTAAAGACTATTTTCTTTCATTAGAGGAAAGTCAAGGTTATCAGCAACTTTAATTTACATAACATTATAAATTGAGTGAGTCTCCTAATTATAAATTGAAGAAAAAAACAAATTGTTTTGATATGTGGCAATAGTGATAAATCTAGTTTGTGCTTTAAATACTAGTTTTTATTTCCAAAGGAAAACATCAATCGATATGTCTTTATTCACCACATAGACAGAAAGTAGTTAATGAACTATTTGGTTTTGTAACGAAACTTTCCAAACCCACAGACCATGTATCACAGTTATTTTATGTAACATGCAATGATGCAACTTGAAAGTTTAATAATGGCTTTGATTAAAATTTACACCGTCCATATTAGATAAAAACCAAGTAATGTTGAAAAAAATGAAATACCTTTTGATAAAACGCTTCTTTGGTAGATAGCATCGCATAATATGTATAAAAACCAAGGCTGAAGAAACCAAAACTTAAAAAGAACCTACGAATGCTTTTAATGTGATAATGGGATGATGATAATAAGGGTTTTAATTTATGTAACTGCTCTTCACCTAAAATTGTTTGTCCTTTACATTGATTTATTGAAAAAGTTGTAATAAAAAAGCTCCAAGAATTTTGAATCCCGTGTCTCACAGGGCAATAATTTTTTCTACCAAATTATTTTTAAGTCTCCCTCCTCAGGGTGCTTTGAACTCGATTTATTCGAAAGTAAAACTAGTTCTAGAAAGTGTCAATTATTAAATGTGGCTTTTCACCTGTGAATTACTTATATCTACCTATGTATATATACACTACGAAATTCATACATAGAGAACACACTTCAGGGAACACGAATGTCACGAATGACAGGCGAACATAAAAAATTGTAATCGCACGATACGGAGGGGAGGAGGTTTCACTGGTTTCAGCAGAAGCAGAAGTTCTGCTGCAGAACCGAATTATCAAAATCTAAGCGATTCTAGCGCCACTCCCACACGACGAAAATAGGAAGCTCTGATCTTCATTGCAGTTTGCACTTTTGCAGACGGTAAAAGCCACTTGTTTGGTTACTTTATGTTGTCGTATTTATGTTGTTCGTAATAAAGTCGGTTATTTTCACGTTAATAGATATATATATACACCTATATTTACAAACTGTATATGTGGGACTGTGATCTGTGGAAATTGAAAGAGAAAGAATTTTTGACACAGCTGTTTCAAATGGTTTTGACAGTAATGTTACGTGAGTTCTTCTGACGCAGACGATCATCAATTTGACAATATTTCCAAAAGTTGTTCTGATCTTCATGCAGTCGCTGTTCGGTGCCCGACGATTATACAGCAAAATAAGCGAAAATGGCGGCGACCGTAGATACTGTACGAGAAAAAGCTCTCCAAGATTATAGGAAAAAGCTCTTGGAGCACAAAGAAGTCGAGTCTCGTCTCAAGGAGAGTAAGTACTTTACTAATTATTTATAATTTAAGTTCCCTTCATATTGTTATGAATGACTAGTTCAATCCTCCATAACCTATTTTCGAGTATACACTTTGCATCTCATTATCTACATTTTTTGGATAAAATATTAGTTTTCAACAAACAATGAAAGAATTAATCACTATCTTTAACAGTAGTATCTATTTAGAATAATTTATAGATTTTTTTTAAACGATTTAATATGTGTTTTTTAGTGCGAGACCATTTAAAAGACTTGACAAAGCAATATGACAAGTCTGAAAACGATTTAAAAGCTTTACAAAGTGTTGGACAGGTATTCATGTATTTTGAATATATAAAAAAACATCAAGTCGCAACATAATTCTGAACACATAAATTTAATTTTTATCATTTTTAGATCGTTGGTGAAGTTTTGAAACAACTCACAGAAGAAAAGTGTATGTATTACAGATCTTTTATAACATTTTGATTCAGCACTTTTCAATCTAAAACCATAATAAATTTTTTAATTTTAGTTATAGTTAAAGCTACAAATGGACCTCGATATGTTGTTGGGTGCAGACGGCAATTGGATAAAAATAAACTTAAATCAGGAACAAGAGTTGCTCTTGACATGACTACTCTTACAATTATGCGTTATTTACCTCGTGAAGTGAGTAATATTACAATAATTATCTTTTATACTTATTTTTTTTTTTAAATACATCTAGATTATAAAAGTATTTTTATAATTATTTTACCTGATTGTTTTATCATATTTTTATTTTATCAAAATAATGGTGGGTTTAAATTTTTAATGCAAACTGTAAATTGTAATAACATACTTGATCAAAAATTTTGATTAATAATATCTGCATAATTAAGATCTAATAAATTGTTTATACTTAATATTTTAAATATAGGTTGATCCACTAGTTTATAATATGTCTCATGAAGATCCTGGTAACGTTACATACTCAGAAATTGGTGGTTTAAGTGAACAAATTCGGGAGTTAAGAGAAGTTATTGAACTGCCATTGTTAAATCCTGAACTCTTCCAAAGGGTAGGAATTACACCTCCCAAAGGTTGTCTGCTGTATGGACCACCAGGAACTGGAAAAACATTACTTGCCAGGGCTGTAGCAAGTCAATTAGATGCAAACTTTTTAAAAGTAGTATCTAGTGCTATTGTTGATAAATACATTGGTGAATCTGCTAGATTGATTAGAGAAATGTTTAATTATGCCAGAGATCATCAACCTTGCATCATATTTATGGATGAAATTGATGCTATTGGTAAGTAAATATAGATTATTCTTAGTTCTATATGTATTTGAGAAAATTATAATAAAATTGATGAACTTATATATTTTATATGATTACTCATAAAAAATAAATTTTGGGCTATAGGTGGTAGAAGATTTTCCGAAGGTACAAGCGCTGATCGTGAAATTCAAAGAACTTTAATGGAACTTTTGAATCAAATGGATGGTTTTGATTCGTTAGGACAAGTTAAAATGATAATGGCCACAAACAGACCAGACACATTAGATCCTGCTTTGTTAAGACCTGGTAGATTAGACAGAAAAATCGAAATTCCTTTGCCTAATGAACAAGCTAGGCTAGAAATTTTAAAAATTCATGCAAATCCTATTGCTAAGCACGGAGAAATAGGTATGTCATAATTTATTATTATATTTTGTATTGACTAAGGTAAACATGGTAGTTAATATAATATCTTAAAGGGTTTATTGAATATAATAATAATCTCCAGACCTTTTTTCTTTTTGAAAGCACAAAATGAAGAGATACTTTTTTATTGCGATTGCACGCAAATTTCTGAAAATCAATATAAATTTTGGGTGCAAAGTCAATTAATAATGACAAGCCTGTTTCAATGTCCCGTACGAAAACGAGCACAATTCAGTTTGCTATGAAAAAAGGGCATTTTAGCTAGGGGCTGCGAACTGTTTGTGATTTCGAACTATCCGGATAAATCCTCGACTTGACGAACTCGATCGAACTGTTCGAACTCTATCGAAACGAATAGCCCAATTTGGTTTGAATAGTTCGATGAAATCGATTAGTCCGACGTCATTCGAACAATTCGATGACTTAGAACCGGCCGGACATTTCGATGGAGTTCTAACAGTTCTATCCAGTTCAATCCAGTTGGAACAGAATCGAAATCGAATAGTTCGACTTTGGACGAGTACTAAGTTCGTATTATGTTGAACAGTTCAAAGTATCGAGTACTCGAGTTCGAGAAAGTAGTTCGATACTGCAAACGCGCCGAGTCGAGTATTCGTGCATATTTTACGAGGTTAAAATAAAAACTAACATTAATTAATTTTTAAAATAAATGTATTATCAAGTAATTTTTTACTTACAATCATCATTATCATTGTCCATTTTATTTTATTTTATAGAACAAACATGGGCTTCAAAAAAGACGTTTGCTAATTTGCATACTTCTAAAATTTTACCGTTATTAAGGGCAGGGGGCTTTTTTATATTCATTTTGAAAATTGCTATTATGGGCTTTGATTTAGGCAAAAAGAATTATGTGTTTGCACCCGAAAATTAGTGTAAATACGCGAATAATGCTAGTTTTCGTTGCAGTTTTTTTAAACTTAATAGCTTTCGCGGGGAAGCAACGATATGTATCGATTTTCGTACGAGACGTCGATTTGAGATTGTGCAGTGGGAATATGTTAAATTGTTGGGCAAGTGACTGGTAGGGATACTTGCAGTAACTTTTTCACCTATTGCCTACTTATACTTTAAAGGTTTTTGATTTATATTGTTGGAAAGATTACACAAGCTCATAAAACTGTATTATAAGCAATGAATTTTACTTATATTTCTGTGTTTTAAATTATTAAATATAAATGTTACCTTTAATTTCATTATAATTAAATTATTCAATTTTATGAAAAAATTAATTTCAAGTAGTTTCAATAAAATTGACTTTCTTCAAGATATATCAACTTTATATTAAATTTTGAAGGTATCAATATATAATAGATGAAATCAAAATTTATTTTTGCAATTTGTATATCTACTCATGAAAATAGCATTGTTATATTTATCATGTATGCTTCGATTATTCATAAATTCAAAGATTTATGTAAAGAGTTATGTTAATGATTTCTTAAGTAATCAGAAATTATTAAATCATTGAAAAAAGTTTATACATAATTATTTTTTTTTCATTTTGTCATAGATTATGAAGCTGTGGTTAAATTATCTGATGGATTCAATGGTGCTGATTTAAGGAATGTATGTACAGAAGCAGGATTATTTGCTATTCGTCTAGAACGAGAATATGTTATACAAGAAGACTTTATGAAGGCTGTTAGGAAAGTATCTGATAATAAGAAATTGGAATCGAAGTTGGATTATAAACCAATATAAATAACATATTTTATTTAATTTTTTATTATTAAAATTCACGCGAGTAACATCTCATTTATAATAATAAATATTTGTATTAAATAATAAAAAACGATTGTCTTGTAATCATTTTTTGTCATTTTAGTAGTCTTGATTTTTTTCTTTCCTGGTATTCTTGTACACTATCAAATTTCCTCTTGTACAATACTGGCAATAATGTCTGAATGGAAGCACTGTGTAATTTATTCCATGATTCATTTAAAACTATTATTTCATTAGTGTAAATCTCATCAATAACAAAACTTTTGCCATTAAATTTATAAATTTGAATATTTGAATCCATTAAAATCCATAGTCTTTGTTCCTTAAGATGGTGTTCTAATGGCTCCTTCTCTATAGTAATTGATTCTACATATTCTACTTTTAAATTATTTTCTCCATTTACAACATTATACACAATTATAATATTGCTGCAATAGAAACTAATTGTCACAACAGATTGTTTGTCATTGATTTGCAAAATTTCTAAATGTTTCACTGGTGAAACTGTTACATGTTCCTCTAAATCGTTTTCTTTTAGAGTTTTATTTAACTGTAGTAAATCATTTTGGGATAATTTTTCATGGAAATAAACAGTTAACAATTCCTTCCCTTTTTGAAAATCCCAAAACATTAAAGTACCATCACCTCCAGTTGATACTAAAACATTTTTATCATGTGGTAGAATAGCTATATTAGTTACAAAATTTTTATGACCTAAACAGTAAGATATTATGTTATAACTATTAGGAAACATTGATACTCGAATTTTTTCATCTCTATCAGCTGAGATAACATATTTCTTATCATCTGTTACTAAAATATCTAGTAACATTGACAAATGACCAAGTAATAATTGTCCATTTTCTGTTGGTTTGGAACTTGAAAACAAATAAGCATCGCCAGACTTGTCAGCTACAATAATGTCATTATTTGGAAGAAATCTCACTCTGCTTGCTGCTCGAGCCATTGTCCGATTTGAAATTAGTTCAGAATTTTCAGTTCTGAATAAACATAACTGTTTGCGATTAGTACAAACTAAATAGTACTGTCCATCATTGGAAAATATGACACTTGTTAATGTGTGGAATGATTCAATATCTTCTCTATTATGAGCCTTAATTTCTTTTTCACTCTCAAGTTTAGGCAAACTGATGATATTTTCAGTTTTATTTTCTAGGTTATAAATTAAAACACTATCGCTTGTGCAAAGCACAAGTATCGATTTATAAATAGAAAAACTCATGTTTTATTTACATTAAATATTACTGTACAAATTTTTGTTTTATTTTGTATGTACTTTTATGAACATAATCAAAAGCCGACAAAACAACTTGTTTTGTTATAAGTACTAGCAGTCGAGCTGCAAGCCACGTGCAGTTTACGCCTGTGTGCGCCCTCTCGACGGGTAGTTTGAAAAACTTTAACATTGATGTTTTTGAATTGTGAGAAAAGTTTAATATAATATAGCTTTTACTTTTACAATACGTTAATTTTTAATTTTTTAACATTTCTTTTAAGTATTTACTTTAAATTATTAAATGATGGACTCTTTTAGGAGGGTAAGCTGGAAACATATTTTTGGAATGTTTATATTCACTTGTAAAATCCGTTATATTATTATATATTTTTTGTTTTAAAATATTTTAAAATAATGACAAACAAGTTTTACATTTCTAGTAATATATTAAAGTGTTAATAAATTAAGAATCTTTAAAAAATAACATTTATGTTACGTTATTTCCTGTATTATCTAATAATTTAAAAAAACTAACCTCAAAACATTTTTAACATAAACAAATTATTGTTGTACATATTTTACAATAATTGTTTTCTTCAGTTATTGTTTCATAATCGATTAAATATTCAATATTATTTTTTAACAGGCTGACAGCAATCTTAGTATTTCTTCAATAGTTTCTGCTTCTAGCCAAAATTATGATGATCCTGAAGTAGCAACAAAGGCAAATTTTATGTTGAAAGTCTTATTAAAAGCAGTTTCAGATACTAATGCTGAAAATTCAGCACTCGGAAATGAGATAATAGAATTACTTAACATACTTCAATTTGATATCAAATTATTACCTAGTGATATTAGAGATGGAACACAAACAGCGACTGCAATTTTAAAATCTGAAGGTCTGCCTTCAATGGATGAAACAGCATTACAGTTATGTTTAGAAAAAAGAAAGATACAACGTAAGATGAAAGAAAGAGAAGAGAGAATATTAAAAGCAAGATATAATGCTGCATTTGCTAAATATAATGATTTACAAGAGAAGTTAAATCGAATACGAAAAGAAATACAAGAAATTGAAGATACATTGCAGTTAAAAATGTCAAATGATGAAAACATTGAAGCAGATAAAATTTTATGGTCAGACAGACTTCATAAATATAAAGAAGCAATTGAAAAACTTGAGCAAGAACTTGATACCTTACAGAGTGAAGAAATTGGAATAGATAAAACCTTACAGAAATCATCATTATTAATGAATAAATTAAATGAACTTTCTGAATTAAATAATAGTTTAGAGCCATATGGTGATTTACCACCAAATTTATTACAAGCAAAATACATGTTAGAAGACAAACAACGAGAATTGGAAGAAATTGAAACTTTAATCTATGATAAAATGAATAATTAGACATATAAACATATTTCTGATAGCTTTTATAGCATAATATATTTAAAAATAATTTACTACTAATGTTTAGGAGTATTCTATTTTCAGTATTATTTCTATTTTCTTATTTAAAAAAAAAAGGAAATATTGTAAGCAAATATTTTAATAAGGAATGTACAAAATATTTTTAATAAATGTATAGGGTATTGTTTCCCAATAATGGCGACTATGTTTTTTTCTCAATAAACAAAATCTTGGGAAATTTATTGTGAAATGTATATGTTTACTGCAATTTTTACATTTTTACAAACATATTTGAATAATTATTTTATTATATAATTTGGTTTTATGTACATATATAAAAAACTAAAAATATTCTAGAAAAAGAAGTATTCCTTCTTTATTATAATCATATAATATTTATACTAAAACTATGTTCAAAAACACTAAAAATTATTTGAATATTAACTTTTGGTTATTTAATTTTTTGTTAATTTTGAAAAAGATTATGCCAAAAGTATAGATGAAGCAGCAAACCTATTAAAAACCATATTTCGATCTTGTTTGTTGTCGACTTGCTTTGTTTTGTGCCCATTGATTTTTCAATTCTAATTCCATAGCTTTGGCCTGATGTGCTAAATATGTAATTTGATGCTTTTTCTTAGATTGTCCACTAGGACCTGCTCCTGCAGACATAGGCCTATGTACAGCCTCCTCTGTAAGTGCTTTAACTAGCCATTCTCTCTCATCTGGTTTAATATCTTCACCATTAATTTCTACAATGTTAACATTTTCAAATTCGCTTTTCCTTTTTACTCCTCTTTTACCACACAAATATTCAATAGCTTTTTCATCAAAAACAACATTTCCTTGAGCATCAACGTTATATTCTTGCTCTGGAACTGGTAGCTTTGGACCAACTTGTGCTTTATTTTTTAGTAAAATTTCATCTTTAGGAAGATTCATGACATTACTGATAAGGGTTTTGTCCGGTTCATTGGATGCATGAGGAAAGCTGTCATGAAAAATGTTTTCATTGATAACTTCTGATTTTTTTGAGGAAGTTAATCCTGCCATAGTATTAATATCCTCAGTACTCATAGGAGTTAAATGTTCATCAGAAATTTTTGTTGGTGCAGATAAAGAAAAGAAATCGATTCCAGATGATCCTTTCTCATCTTCATCGTCTGAATCTGAATAATTTGATAAAGATTTTAGTGTTGACGATGAAGGTTTTGTATAAGAAACAGGCTTCTGAATTTTTTTAATAGATTGGGAAATTGTCGTTTTTGTTTGAATGGGTTTTCTGATTTCTGTTGTCTTTTTTGTTAATACATGAGGCACCATTGAGTTTACGTGTGTTGCAATAGTGGCAGCCTTTGGTGGAGGTAAAAGCGTCATAAGGCCCGATCCTTTCTAAAATTTAAAATCATTTGTGCGATTTACAAATTTATTACAAATATATAGATTTTATATACTATGAGTTTCAATATATTACCTGTGATGGTTTTACTTTAGAACGAATTTGCTCATTTTCTTCATCATATAAGTCTTGAAACTATAATAAAGAATAATATATTGTTAATATTTAAATATTATTGTAGCTACTTTAAAAGTATTTTTTATATTTAAAGATATTTTATGTCATATGCTTTTCTTACTTCTGATAAAGATGGAATTGTTATTTTTGCTGGACCTTTTCTCTTTGGAGGTGGTTTCTCAAGATTTCCGTAATCTACTTTCTTAGGCAATGGTTTTGTATCTTCTTCTTCAATGTTATTATCAATTAAACTAGAATTTATCTCAACTTCTTCAACTTTTTTTAAAAAAATATCAAAATTAAGTTTTTGTTTATTCAAACTCTCATCGTTATCACCATCAATGTCATTCTGTTGTTTTATTTTAGGACTAGGTAAATCTAATTTACTTGTATTTACATTTTTGAGAGTTACTTCTGAACTTTTTGTCACTACTTGAGGTGTTTCATTAATTTCCTCTTCGTTATCACTTTCATCACTACTTCCGTAAGCTACAAGACTCATTTCTGATGATCTTTAGTTTAATTTGCAATTCAATTGCTTTATTATTTTATAAATTAGATAACCTTCTTACAGTAAAGCGTTGTTGCCTTATGTTTATGTTTGTATGATTTTCAGGTTATGTCTACGGATACTAGAATACGCTTTTGTACTGTAGCTGTTTATATCCTATACTCACATATTATTGTCATAAAAGTGTTAGCACTGGCGTGGTCTGTTTAGTCTGTTATAGGTAAGTATATTGGTTTTCCAAGGATCGTTTCTCATTTCTCGTGAATAACGAATATGGTAATGGTAAAGTTGGTCCCAAAAACTAAGTATTAACCTTCCCACGGTAAAATTTTTTGTAAGGGATCAATCGGTAAAAACTTATACTAATTTTTCTTGTCGCAACTCGCTCGCAAATGATTGTCAGCAGTGCTCGTAGATGGCGGGACTAGTTTATATACCTAATACCATACACTTGAGAATTTATGGATATGATGCGAGTACTTATGCGACAGCAGGAAGATTGTCAACAATTGGTAATCTCAACAATAATTGGTAATATAGTGGATGCTTATAGCCTTTGGTTAGTATATATCTATATAATTCTTCTATACTTGCCTTGACTTTCGGATCGCTCCCGCGCGCCTTGATAAAAATTAATTTTTTTTAAACAGACAATCGGATTTATATTGTGTTTGGTTGTAAATAGGCTCAAGAACAACCTACTTTTTTAACGGAGGCTATAATATTTATAGTAAGCGTCTGTAATAGTGTTTCTTTACGTTTTATACCGCATCTATATGTAAAGCTTTTCTACGCATAATGTAACATTTTAATATATTACGTGGAAATAAAGCTCTGCATAATAACCAACCAGTGGTGACCAGTCCTAGATTAAAAGACGTAAAGATGCTCTAGATATTTTCCAAAGAAAATTTGATTGGTTGATAATGTTATCAGTATTAGTGCTTTCTACTTTGAATAGCAGAATTAATAAAGAAAATTAAAGATGTAATATAGCTTTAATCCGTTCGATTTTGAAGAACTCTGGAACGTCGTTAACTGAATAATAATATAGAGAAATAACTCGACTGCTACTTTTACAAACCTTGGTGATGTATTTTTAACTGTGTTGTAATTAACGTTACACGTGACTTAATCTCTATATATTTGCACTTGCAACTAGTTTTATAAATTAATTCTCAACTTGAAATAAAAATATCTAAAAGAAACTTTTTAATTAAAACAAAAGAAAAAAAAGTTTGTTGTTCTGTATGAATTATGCAGATTTAAGTATGAAATGGGAAATATTACATGTTTCAATTTTCGATAACTGAAAATCATGAATTTCTACTATA